>PVHY01001479.1:0-144726 GCA_004024945.1 Uropsilus gracilis
TTTTTTTTTCTCATACCTTTAAAGGTATTAGAGGTAATGTTTACTTGAACTCTTCTTGCTAGTTGAGGTGAGCCTGTATTACTACATTATGACTTTTCCTGTGTCCCATAGGTTCTAACAGGTTGTGTCTTCATTTTTATTAATCTCCAGATATTTGCCATACATTTTTTATTTTTAAATATTTTCCCCTTTTATTCAGTTGTTCAATTTTGTGTTTTTCAATCTCCATGTAGTAGAGGTTATCTTGTTTTCTACTTTGAAATCATTGTGATCAAATCCATGATAAATCTTCATTAGTCTATTGATATATGTTTTGTAGCCCAGTGTGTGGTCTATCCTGGAAAATATTCATTGTACATTTGAGAAGAATGTGTACTCAGTATTTTGGGGGAAGCACTAGCTTACAGTTCCATGTATTTTAATTCCTTATTTAAGGCTTATTAAAGCTCCCCCTGCCTGTTTATATTCTGCCTGGTATCTGCCATTAGGGAAAATTGAGTGTTAAAGAATTCAACACTATTTTGCTTCTTTCAGTGTTTAATTTCAGATTTGTTAAGATCTGCCATTTATATTTTGATGGCCCCTTATTTGGTATATATTCATAGTGGAATGTTATGTCTTTCTGATACATTATTATATAATCATGATATTGTGTCCATAGCTGTCTCTTATTAACTTTTAGCTGGAAATCTATTTTATCTAATGTAAATATGGTTGAGACTTTATATTTGAAGTTCAGATGAGTGTCTTGAAGACAGCAGAAGGCTGGGCTTTGTTTTTTGATCCAACTGGCTTCACTGTGCCTTTGGATTGATGAATTCAGTCTGTTTACATTTAGGATGAGGATTTTTTTCATTGCCATTTTGTTTTTAGCTTTCTGATTGTACCAAACTCCTCATTCATTTTGTGTATGTGAATTTTTTTTTTTTAATTTAAATAGGAGAGCTCCTTTCAACATGAAGTTCTTCCTTTCTTTTTCTGTGAAGACACATGCCTCTCTTGTATTTGTAGGAAGGACTTTCAAGATACAGTATTCTTAATTAACAATTTTTATAATTAAATTTATTTTTTTCCTGAATGCTAGATATGTTTCTTTTTATTATAAATTAATTTCTTACATTGTTGTAGATCCCATAATTTTCCTGGCACCATATCACCCATGACACATCACCATATTCTCACATTTATCCTCCCTTACTTTGCTCAGTTTATGCTTCATTTCTATGGATAACTTCTACTTTTGACTTTTTCTTGACCTTTTGTTTGGTTTCTCTATATTCTACTCATTAAGTATTTTGAATACATCACTCTATTCTCTCCTCGCCAGTAGAGTTTCCTCTGAGAAGACTGTCATTCTAGTGGGATTTCCTTTATAGTTTGCCTGTTTCCCCCCCCCCATACATTTTAATTATCCTTTCTTTGCTTGAATTCTAGATGGTTTCATAGCTATGTGTGTTGGTGTCAATATCTTTATATTTAGTTGATCTGGTATTCTTTTAACTTCATAAACTTATATATTTAGCTCATTCATTGTATTTAGAAGTTATTCTATACTATTTATTTGAATAATTCTCAGTTCCTTCTCTTTCTTTCTCATTATCTTTTGCTTTCTTTGCCAGATGGAGTCAGCTACATCTTCCACTTTTTTTTTTCATATTTCTCTTTCTTCTTCCACTTGGATACTTTGTGCATTATATTCTTCAAGGTCATTAATTCTGTCCTTCATTTCATTTAATCTGCTTTATAGCTTTCTGAAGAATTTAATATTTGATCTATTGATATTTTATAATCCTGTTACTTCTCTATTATTTTGCTGAAGCCTTTATTTTCTAATTTTTGTATTTGTCACATCATTCATCTCCCCTCTGAATTTTCTTCTATTTCTTTAAATTTTTTTAGCATGGGAGTTTATCATGTTCATGTCCTGTCTTATAAGACAAAACGATCTTCCATATTTTTGTGAGTGGGTCTAGATATTTATTCCTTCCATGTGGTATTCTCAAATATTGCCCCTTGAAATCAAAAGTTGCATGCTTTGTGTTTATTGTTTACAAAATTTGTTAATTTAGATCTTCTTGCTAGGAGGTTTGTATACTCTAGCAGTAGTAAGTTAGGGGGTTTAGGGCACCCAAGAGAGCATGATGGGCAGAGACAAGCACCATTCCACAATGGCCATCAACAAGGAGACTGTCCTTGTTTTGCAGGTGGTGTTCACTGTGGTTACTTGTATTTTCTGGTGGCACAGTCTGGGCAGGGACCAGAGGTCAGAGATAGGAAAGGGATGGGTGTGTACCCAGGTCCTCTGAGGCCCATGGTCTAAATGTCCTAGGAC
Organism: Uropsilus gracilis; assembly: GCA_004024945.1. NCBI lineage: Eukaryota > Metazoa > Chordata > Mammalia > Eulipotyphla > Talpidae > Uropsilus > Uropsilus gracilis. The sequence goes on from PVHY01001479.1 coordinate 2,333, forward strand.
AAAAGACTATGTGCAGTGTTCCTGGGTTTTTTGTACTCCTCCATTGTGCAGAAAAACAGGTATCTGAAATCCTGCCGGTTTCACCTGCTTTTAGGTTGACTCCCCCATTGCAAATACAAAAAACCTACTGGGTAAAAAAAAAAGGAAAAAACACAAACTCAGAAAACCAACTGAGCTCACTGTGGTTACCTGCAGTTTCTTTTTATGATTTCTGGGCACTGGCTAGACATCAGGCAGGGAGTGGCATCCTCAGCTCCCCAAGCCAGATACAACAATCCCAAAGACTATCTAGGGGACAGATGAATGACCTTTTCAATGCTAAAACCAATCACTGGTGATCTTGATGCCCTTAATTGACCAGTTGAGGAAGTTACACTCTTGCTAGACGTATGCAACTCCGAGGGTCAGTCAACGGGAGACCCCCAGAGAACTAGTAGGGAAGGGTGTATATTACTCCACGTGAACTGGCACTACTTCTAACTTACTATTTTTCAGTTTTTCCTATCCATTCTGATATTTTCTATCTTTTCTTATTGTTAAAATTTGATACTCAGATGTTCATCTCCCCTATAGATGTGACTACTTCCTCCAAAATCTACCCTCAGTGTTCCTGATGTAAACAATGACTCAAGTATCCTGCCTGTCTGCCATCTTTCTTGCCTCTGCAATTTCCATTTTTATATTTTGAGGAATATCTATACTGGTTTTCATAATGACTACACCTATTTTCATTCCCACCAACGGTGTATAATGGTTCCCTTTCCTTTATATCCTTTCCAAAACCTGTTGTTTCTTGCCTTTTGGATAATAGCCATTTTCAAAGATGTGTGGTAATATACTATTGCTTGTTATTTGCTAAATGCATAATTGAAATAAGCCTAAAGGACATAGAATTTTGGTTAATATTGATTTTTAGCAATGACTAAGGAATGAGAGATTGGGAAGGTGTCATCAGAGAGATAGGAAAAAATAGAGTGTAATGTCTGGGAATCCAAGGAAAAAGAAAGAAAGCTGATTCGTCTAATCATGGACAGATGACACTTGCTACTAACATTCTCTCCCCCCCTCATCACATAATGGTTAGAAATTCTTCATCGCCATCCTGATTATCTAGCTCCAATTCTAATGGAGTTAGCACCAGATTTTATGATTCAGGTAATTTAGTAAAAAGATAAAGAATAAGCATCAAAAGAATAGCAGAATAAGTTTCAGAAAGTAAAACTAAGATGGAATATGTAGGAGATATAAAATGTAGAAAAAGAACATGTTCTTAAATTATAACAAGCAAAGGATATCCCAAAATAGGCTGGAAGAGAAAGATGATAAAAATGTCTTTAAAATGTTAAGTCTTGGCTTTCAAACTTAGGAATATATTCGATAAGATGATCCGAGAAACGCTACAGAGAAAAAATGATATTCTTAAACAAAATGGACTGAAAACAAACATAACAAACATGTTTTTAAATAATTGCTTGGGTAGAATTTTAAATTTAAAGAAAACTTACAAAAATAGTGCAGAGAGTCAACATTTACCCTTCCACCAAGCTTCTCCTTTTTCCCTCTAATTTTAACAATTTACAAAATCATAACGCAATGAATAAAAACAGCAAACGAATATGGGTACAATCCTATTAACTAAACTATGCTTATTAAAATCTTTCCAATTCTTAATGCTCTTTCCTTTTTTTTAAATTGAGATAATATTGGTTTACAACTCTGTATACAATTCAGAAATATAGGCTCATGTCTCTTCCTATGTGTGTTACCATGATACACCCAAGAGTAAGCAACCATATTCCTCCACCATAGACACTAGGCTCCCTGTCCACCTTTACCCTTCATGGTTCCAGTACTCTTCTGGTTTCAGTGCTCACTCCTCTTCTATTAATGGTATTATCAAGGTACATTTAGTTCATGCCCTTTAATTTTTGACATGTCTTTTTTTCAATTCTTGGCTTTCATGGCCTTGACATTTTTAATGAGTACAGACAAGTTATGTAGATTGCCTCACATATTGAGATTGTCTGATGCTTTCTCACAATCAGATTGAAAATACCCATTTCAGAGAAGAATACAAAAGAAGTTATGTGGTATGTTTCTCATTGTGTATTTTTATTATAATTTTAATTTTATTCATTCTTTAGATTTTACAGTATCAGCAAATGGTTATTGGAAAGCCTTACCTTGCTCCCCCCCCCCCCCCCATTGACAACCCCTCTGCTCACTCCGGCCCCCTTCCTTGTTTTTTTGAATCTATATTGAGTCCTTTGGTTTCTTTGTTTTCTGTGGCAATGTCCTTTATTAGGTGAGGGACTATGATCCTAGAATATAACAAGCCATGTTGGTAGGTGTTCAGTCTTATCTCTGCACTGGATGGCAGTTCATTCTCATTTGGAATCTATTAATGTCTTCTCATTGTTGACTGTCTTCATTCAATTCCATTCATTACAGAAGATACTCATTGTGAAAGGCATCTGCTGAAAGCCTTTGCAGGTCAATCCTCTCCTTCAGATTGTAGTTTTGTGTGGGACTGTGACCCTACCTCTGTGACCTTCCTCTCTCATGGAATGGAGAGGGGCACTTTGTTTTCTTGAGTTGCGTATCAGCCCTTAGCTTTTGGCACGTCCACTCATTGTGTGGCCTTAGATGTGACTGTGACAGGTGATGTCTGTGATCATTTCTCCAGTCCATTATACGTTGTCTTTCTCACAGTTCCTTCTCTTACATTCCGCTCTTATTTGTGCACAATATTTTGCTCTGGTCCCTCACCATTCTATGGGTCCAATGGATTATTAGTTCTCTTCTTATTCCTTCTGAGGACTAATTGGGATGAAAGTGAAAAGAAGGGCCACCTTTATAGTCCCTCCCTGACCCTCCCCCCAGCCAAGCCTGACAATCAGAGCCCACCTGCTTGGGGGCCACTCCTGCCCACCACACAAAGCAGAGAGGTGGCTGAGCATGTGAAGGTGGGGCTGTGGCCACTGGTGGAAGTGGGGTGGCTGCAGACAGGCCTGGAGCCCTAACCGGTCCTGGCTGCCAACACCTCCACTGTTTCTCATTGTGTATTATCAGGGTGGTATTTAACGGGATTCTTCATCATAAAGTTACTAGGTTTTCTTTTTCAATTAATTCAATCTTTGAAGGAATTTTTTGAGACCATGATGATATCATAGTTCTCAAACTTTGCTTACTGATTTTAGTATGTTTTAATGATTCTTTTAAAATATTCTCTTTTAAATTAAATTTTAAAATTAATAAAATTTGCTTTTTAAAAAAGTTCTGAGTCCACAGCAATATTGAGTAGAAAGTAGGGAGATTTCCCATCTACTCCCTGTCTCCACACACTCAACCCATCTCCCACAATAAATCTCACACTGTATGGCACATTTATGAACCTATATTGACACATCGTTATCATTCATGGTAATGTGCATTAGGGTTCTTTTTTGAACTTTCTATGGATTTGGCCAAGTATATAATGACATTTATCTACCATTGTAGAATCATAGAGAATAGTTTTGTTGCCCTCTAATCTGTGGAAACTAAAATTCTTTTTAATGTAGATATTTTGGGACATGGTCTATTATCATATGTGTCTGTTACATAAATTGTTTCTTGACAAAGTTTTAATGGAGGAAACTTTTAAATTAAAACAAGTCCAGTTTAGAATTTCTTTTGTGAATCATGCTTTTGATATTGTATCTAAAAAGTCATCACCCAGAATTCTCAAGGTCACCTAGGTTCTGTCCTGTTAGACTTTTGGAATTTTGTAATATATATATTATATTTAGGTCAATTATATGTTTTGAGTTCATTTCTATGAAAGGGATAGCATCTGTCTAGATTCTATTTGTTTTGGCACATGTATATCCATTTGTTTTATCATTTGTTGAAAAGTATCTTTGCTTGATTGCATTTCCTTTGCTTTTCATTAGAGACGAATTGATTATATTTTTGTAGATTCCTGTTATCGATTTTTTTTTGGTCTTTGACATCTTTATTACTGTGACTTTAGGATAAGGCTTGAAAGTGTGTTGTGTGAATATCCCAATTTACTCTTGTCTAATCTTGAGTTGTTTTTCCTGGCTTTTTTGCATGTAAACTTTAGAATTAGTTTATTGATATATACAAAATAACTTGTTGGAACTTTGATAGTTAATCAGTTAGATTAATAAGATTAAGGCAGGAGTAAGTGACATTTAACAGTTCATGAACAGACTATTCCCTATATATATTTATTTTTTGACATATTTCATTTTTTGTAGTTTCCCTTATACAGACCATACAGATCATGTATATATTTTGCTAATTTTATATCTAAATATGTCATTTTGGGGAGTGGCAGTATGATTTTTAACTTAAAATTCCACTCAGTATATTGCTGGTATAAAGAAAAACGATTTTTGCATTTAGTTTAAATGTTACATACTTGCTATAATTGTTTTATTAGTTGCAAATTATTTTTTTTCAAATTTTCTACATAAGTGCTCATCATTGCCACTAAAGACCTTTTTAGTCCTAACTTTTCAATTAATATATCTTTTATTTCCTTTTCTTGTCTTATTATATTAAGTAGGATTTGCAGTACAATGTTGAAAGATCTGTTGAAAAAGGGTACCATTGCCTTGTTCCCACTCTTAGTGGGAAAACTTCAATTTTCTCATCATTAAATGTGATTTTGATTATAGAATTTTGTAGAAAGATATTCTTTCTTAATTTAGGAAGTTATGCTCTATTTCTAATTAGCTGAGAGTTTTTAATCATGAATGATATTGGATTTTATCAGCTAATTTTTCTCTTTCTAATTGCTATAATCATGTGATTTTTCATCATTATCTTGTTTATGTGATGGATTGCATTAATTGATTTCCAAATGCCTATCTACCCTTTCATAAATCCCACTGGGTTATGGTATATAACTTATTTTTTATAAATTGCTGGCAACAATTAGCTAATGCTTTATTTAGGATTTCATATCTATGCTCATGAGAGATACAAATTTGTAAATTTCCCTTCATGTAATATATTGCCTAATTTTGGGATTAGGATAATGCTGATATTGCTGGTTTCATAGAATGATACAAGACATATTTTCTCTATTTGTTTATTTTAAAAAGTATTTAAGGTAATTAGTTTAATATTTTCCTTAGATGTTTAGATGAATTCACCGGTGAATTCATTTGGGCTCAGTTCTTCCTGTTTGGAATGTTAAATATTAGTTCAGTTTTTAAAAAAGGTATAGGTTAAACAGGTCTTTCTTTCTTTCTTTTTTTTTTGCAAGTCACAGTGAATACCATCTTTCAAGGAACTGGTCTATTTTATCTAGGTTATCAATTTGGGGCAGTTATTCATAGTCTTCTTTGAAAACTTTTTTAAATGTCCATGGGATTTAGGTGGTATTTCCTCTTTCATCTTTGGCAATTGCAACTTGTGTCCTTGTTCTTTTTTTCTTGTGATTAGTCTAGACTTCTTGATTTTATTGCTCTTTTCAATGAACCACTGTTGCCTTTGTTTTATTTTCTACTGATTTCTTGTTTTCATTGATTTTTGCCCAAATTTCTATATCTTTTCTGATACTTACTTTGGATTTGATTTGTTCTTACTTTTCCAATTACTCAGATGTTACTTTATTGATTTTTAAATCTTTCTTTTATTCTAATATAGGGATCCAAGAGGAAAAACTTACTCTATGCACACTACTTTCGCTGAATCACACTGATTTTTTTAAATGAGTTATATTTCTTTTTAGTTGAAGATATTTTAAAACTTCTTTTAAGACTCTGATGTATGTTATAGTTTCAGGTCTGATATCTAAGTCTTTTATCCATTTTGAATTAATTTTTGTACATGGTGTGAGAGAGCTGTCTTGATCCATTTTTTTGCATGTCTTAGTTCAGTTTTCCCAGCACCATTGTTAAAGAGACTATCTTTGTTTCAATGTAAGTTTTAGTACAATTCAGAAAGCCCTCTTTGGAATCATCTGCAGAATGCAAAAAATTGAAGGAAAACATAAACAGATGGACTCCATCAAACTAAAAAGCTTCTGTACAGCAAAAGAGACAACAGAAAAAACTAAAAGATGCCCAACCGAATGGGAAAAAATTTTCACCCTCCACAAGAGTGATAAGGGATTAATAACACAGATCTACAAGGAACTCACACAACTAAACAAAATAAAATAAGATCCCCAATCAAAAAATGGGGAGAAGAACTAAAAGGACACTTTGCCAAAGAGGAAATACAAATGGCCAACAGACACATGAAAAATTGCTCAATATCACTAGCAATCTGAGAAATGCAAATCAAAACCACGATGAGGTACCATTTTACACCAATAAGAATGTCCCACATCAAAAAAAACAGTCAACAACAAGTGCTGGTGTGGATGTAGAGAGAAAGGAACACTCTTACACTGCTGGTAGGAATATAAACTCGTCCAGCCACTATGGAAAGCAGTATGGAGGACCCTCAAACTAATGAAAATGGAATTACCATTTGACCCAGCAGTCGCATTTCTGGGAATCTACCCAAAGGAGACCTCAATGTGGGTACAAAAGGACACCTGTGCTTGGATGTTTATTGCAGCACTATTTATAATTGCAAGAACATGGAAACAACCCAAATGCCCAGAACAGATGAGTGGATGAAAAAGATATGGTATATATACACCATGAAGTATTACTCACCAATTAAAAATGACAAATTTGATGAATTTATGGACACCTGGATGTATCTAGAAGAAACCATTCTAGCAGAAATGAGCCAGATAGAAAGGGACAGAAACCAAATGGTTTCACTACTATATGGTCAACCAAATGAAACTACACAATGGGGAGAGTGGGGACCAGGTGGAGCAGGCGGGGAGGGGAGGTGGTGGGTGACCCTCAGGGACTGAAATAATGTGAAATATATATAAATAAATTATGTATATATAAAAGAAGTGTACTAATTAAACTTCCAAGTATTGGGGAATTTTCCAGCTATTTCTGTTACTGTTTCTGAGTTCTAATTTCACTGTGGCCTAAGAGCAGAATTTTAGTCTTTTTAATTTTTTAGGGTGTATTTTATGGCTTATTTTGCTCAGTGTTCCATTTAAGAATGAGACAAATGCATATATACTGTTGTTGAATGAAGTAGTCTATAGTTGTCAATTATGTCTAGTTGATTGATGGTGTTGTTGGGTTCAACTTTTTCCCTATTGATTTTCTGCCTTCTGGATCTGTTGTTCATTTCTGATAGAGAGGTGTTAAAGTTCTGACTATAAAAAAGAATTCATCTATTACTCCTTTCAGACCTATTGTTTCAGACCTACAAAATACCATGTATTTTGACCTTCTGTTGTTAGGCACATACATGTAAAAGATTCTCATGTCTTCTTGAAGTATTGAAATGTATATCATTACATATGCTCTTTTTTAACACCTGGGAAGTTTCTTTGTTTCAAATTCTGCTTTGGCAGGAATTAACAAAACTACTGCTTTCTTTCAATTCCTTTGCATGGTATATACATTTTTTTTATTCCTTCACTGTTCCTATGTATATTCATCTTATAATCAAATTGAGTTTCTTTTAGGTGCAATATTGTTTGGTATTATTTTTTGATCCATGTTTACAGCTCTTTCTCTTACTGGCATATTTAAATTGTTAAAATTTGAAGTGATCATTGATGTAGTTGGATTAATAGTTATCAAATTTATTTTGTACTATTTTCAATTTGTTGCCACTCTTCCTGTGTGGCTTTCTCTACATTTTATGCTCTTTGTAGCTTTAGTTGAACATTTAGATTATTTAATTTTAAGTTAGTTCACCTTTATGAGAAAAATATATTCTTGTTAATTTTCAGATATTATATGAGTTCTCCAAAGTATGATCCTTGTAATTCTCCCTCCACCAAAGCACAAAGTCTATCACCTAATCCCTTGTGGTTCACCCACCATCTGCTTTTATGCTTTCCCCCTTCTTCTGCTCCTGGGTGTCTCATATCTGTGGTCAGACTCTAAGGTTTATCTTTGTTTAATCTTTAGTTTAGTTTTTTTATATTCTACTTATAATAGATGATTCAACTTTTCATTCTTAACCTCTCAATTAAACTTCTGATTTTATTCTTTTAGTGTATGCCTTAAAATTTTAAAATTTTTAATGTACACGTATAGCTAATCAAGTATACTTTCAGATAGCACCATACCATTGAGCAGATAAAGAAGTTGCTTAAAATAAAAACATTCTAAATTCTTCCCTTCCATTCCTTGTGTTTTTGCTCTCATTCATTTAGTTAGCCATAAACATATAGAAGTGCCTATAAATGTATATTTGCATATTATACATAATTTAATATATCTTGCTATTATTTTGAGCAAGTTATTTCTGTTAGATCAACTAAAGATATTAAAAATAAACTTTTGTTTTCTTTTAAAGTATTCATTCCCTGATACTCTTTCTTTCTTTATATAGAACTGAACTGACTTAGAGCATTTTCCTTCTCTTTGCAGAACTTCTTTTAACATTTCTTGCAAGGGATCTCTACTGGCAATAATGTTCCTCAATTTTGCTTATCTAAAAACATTTCTCCTTCAGGTTTGAAGGACACTTTTTATAGATTCAGAATTAGATAGGTGTTTTTTTCCCTTTCAACACTTAAAGCATTTCATCTACTCTCTTCCTGCTTTTGAGAAGTTAGAACTCCTCATATTTTCTCTTATCTTTGCTCCTTATGGCGAGATGATTTTTGTCATGCTTTTTTTTTTTTTTTTCAAGATTTTTACTTTATCTTGGTTTTGGAAATGATATGCCAAGAGATACAGTCATGGTTTTAATTTGTTTGGGTGTGGGACATTTTTCCTGGTTGGCATTCCCTGACTTCACTGGGTTTGTGTTTTGGTGTTTAACATAACTATTTGAAACACTGTCAGTCATTGTTTCATTATGCTTCTGCTCATTTTTCCCTTTTCTTTTCTCTGGAATTTCTATTACATGTATGTAAACTTTTTGTGGTTGTCTCACAGTTCTTAGATATAATATACTGTTTTTCTTCTAGTTCTTTTTTTTGAAGTGGAGTTATTATTTAGAAAGTTTTTTATTATATACTAAAAGGTCAGCAATCTTTAGTCAATTACCTTCATTGTACTAAAGAACTCATCAAAGGTATTTTTCATTTCTGTTATAGTGTTTTTGATTTTTAACACTTCTTTTAAAATCTTTCTTAGAATTTCTATCTTTTTATTTACGTTATCCATCTGATCTTGCATCTAATTTATATTTTTTAAAAGCCCTTAGCATATAAACTTTATATATGGTTTAAACATTTGCCTGTTCTTATAATTCCAACATTCTCACTACACATGATTTTGATTTGATTCTAGTATTGTTCAGTCTTGTCAACTATAATTAATTTTTGAGCCTCAGTATGCTTCATAATTTGTTTGTTGAAAGGCAGCTATAATGTCCTTGGTAGAAAAAATTGCGGTCAATAGGTCTTTAGTAACATGGTGGGGAGGGGAAATACACTGATGTGCTTACTACACACATTTAGTAAAATGTGGGGAGGGGAAACATTCTAAGATTATATCTCAGGCTATCATTTACATCCTGTGAGTTTGTGCTTTGTGTTTCACCAGTGCTTTTCTCTTTGTTTTTGTCCCCTTGTAATGATGACAAAATGCCTAGAGAGGAGACTAGAGTTGGGTTATTCTCTTTTTGGTTTATTAGATTCTGTTTCTCTTTAAAAAAGGCCTTGCTAATAACAGAATGTTTTAGTCATTTTAAAATTGTGCGTGTTCCTCTGTTGTAGCAAGAGTGGATTTTTTTTCATATCAAAAGGGTAAAGGCTTCTCAATGAGTGGGTCCTTCTGAAAACGTTAGCTCTCAAGGTGGTGCACATTCAGCCTTCAGCAATTTGTCAAGCATGAATAAGGTTGTCCTGCTGTAACACTTGTTCCCATGAACAGAATGTTTTCACTCAGAGGTTTCTCCCACAGTAGGTTGTGATTTACTTTGTCTATATGTAAATCTGTCTGTCTCCACAATTTGGGGACATCTGATTTTCCTGCAACCTCACTTGTCTTAAAGCTCTAAAAAAAAATTGGTTTTTAAGTTTGTTTAGTTACTTAATTTTGGATAAAGTGACTTTTAGGCTTCTTACATGTTGGACTAAAAACTGAAAGTACATTAGCAATACTTGCCTACAGCAATTAATACTGTGATATTTGTTTATATATATTTTTTCTCATTTTCTCTACATTTATCAATGGGTACTTTTTAAGCAACAGATTTTCTTTATCCTGTATATTTTTCATTATTTTTATATTAGCATGACCTCATATACATGGGTGCTTATTTAAGTCTATGGTTATAATTTGAAATCTTCAGTATTTGTTTTATTACTAAAGTTACTTCAACTTTGGTTATTGAGAGTTCCTTTTTCTTGACCTTTTGTAAACAGAAGACTGGAATTTGGGCCACCTGTCACCACCAAATGTCAATAAAATAGAGGCAGGAATTAATTCTTTAAGGAACACTATAATCAGACAGCCAGCAATCTGGAAGATGGGGGTGCAGCAGGTGTAGAGGGGTGAGAAAATAGGGGAGTGGGGCCTTAACACCCTAAAGGAACTGCCTTAATATTTCATTTCCAGCTGTCTTTTTATAGTGAGTGGAACAAAGGCAGTTTGTCAATAAACTTACCCTCACTGCTTCCAGGAGTGTGTGATGTTCAGACCCTAAAGCTCCTATCATCCTCCTGGATACCTGGCCTTGTGCTCCCAGCATGCTGAGGCAGGTATTCAGATAACTCTAGTTCCCTGTGCTCCTCCAAACATGTCTTTAGTCTGGAAAATTAATTTAGAGCAGACAGGCAGTTAGCAATGTGTGTGCAGCTTTCCTACTCTACCAAGCATAGTGTCTTGCCCTTCCCTAGCCCTTGTCATTTTGTGTCAAATAGGAATTTAAAAAACAATTTGGGTAGTAATATGCTATAAATTTTATGCTATTAATAAGCTGAAGCTGTTGTACTTTCTGAGGATATATATATGTTATATTAATATTCACTAATTAATGTCATTTTAAAGGTGTTTTTAGTGTCTTTTTGTGTCCCCATGTACATATATGAGTGAAATCTCCAATATTTGTCTTCTGATTTATTTTTGGTCATTTCTGACAGTTTAGTGTCATTTCCTCCAATCCCACTCCTGTTGTGACAAATGGCAAGATATCATCACTTTTTATAGCTGAGTAATTTTCCATTATGAGTGTATGCATATCCACGATTTATATATATCCATTATATATGCATATTTATATATATTCTTGATCCATTTACTTGTTCTTGAACATATGAGTTGTTTCCATAACTTGGCAATTTTAAATAGTGTTGTAATGAACTTAAGGGTGCATATATTCCTTTGAATCAGAGATTCAAAATCCATTTATGGTTTAAAAAACAAAGAGTTGAATTGCTGTGTCATATGGTTTCTCTATTTTTAATATTCTGAGGAAACTCCATTTGTTTTCCTTAGGGAAATATGACTGAAGTATTGAGGCTATTAGAGGAGGACAATAATGGATGACAATAAGTGTAGTTGGATGTCTAGAGGTCTATGATGTATGACTATAGGTATATTGGTGGTGGATGTAGTGTTGTAACATAGATCTGAAGAAGCATGAACACATTACATATTCCCTTAAATAATATATAGTGTTGTAAAAAAATCACATATGTATGTATTAGATATACAACATTATAAATAGACATCTATAAATGTACATGCTCACCAATTAAAATTTAGTTTCCATCTTTCACATCCACATAAAACCTGTTATTATATTTACCTGCCCTTTCTGGCAACTAGTATTTAGTTCTTATAATCAAGGAGCTTTTTTCTCCCCTCTATCCATTAGTTCTGTATCTTTGTCTTCCACACATGAGTGAACTTTTACAGTATTTGTCTTTGCATTTATGTCTGTACATACAAGATATATATATATATGTGTGTGTATATATGTATATATGTATATATATATATGGAAAAGGACACAAAGTCTGAAGTTTAGGCAGACCAAAGATTGAATAGAAGACCACCTGCCACTTATATAATGTTTCCTCAATAAAAATCACAATAAATAAAAGAGCTCTTGCATAGCAAAATCTGAAAAAAACATGCCAGTTTGAACTTTGAGCCTTGTGGAACACATGACAAACTAAGAAAGACATCCTTGGGAATTCCTAAACAAAACCAACACTGACCTGAATTGTAATTCAAATTCACACTTGCCATGATTTGTGAGAAGAGCAAAAAGGCTTAGAAAAGATAAGCTGTTCTTTAAAAAGAGTCAGTTGGGGAAATTTGCTTTGCTAGATCTCAAGACATGTAAAACCATATACAGACCAAACTATGGTATTGACATGACAACATTTAGGATGTACAGGTGGGAAGGAGGCAAGAAAAATTAAAGACTGTCCAAAACTGATATGCAAAGCCAATGATGAGTATCAATAATAAAAGGAATAGGATGATGTGAAAATAATTGGCTATAAATTGAGAGAAAAACATTGAAGTTGATTCCTACCTTATACCATAAGCAACAATCAATTTTCATTGTGTCAAAACTTCACAGACAAAGAGAAAATTTAAATTTTAAGGACTATATAAAAGACTATCTTGATAAACTTGGTATAGGAGAGAATTTTTAAAAACTTATAGTTTTTAAATCATAAGTGAATCATAATGGAATTTAACTACTAAAATAAAATCCTTAACCTTATTTTTTGATGAAAAACTAGGGTATGAGTATAAAAGTCATATACTAAACAAAATTAATTGTAGCACACACGACTAAAAATTATTAGAACTTAGGCATCATCAAACTATATAAAGTGAGCAAAATATAAAAACACAAATATTTTGCAGAAGAGGAAATATGATTGCCCACTATTACAAAAATTCCTTGGACTGCTGAATAAAAAACAAAAAATTAAAACCACAATTAAACAATACCATTTTAAACTCACCAAGGGATAAATCTGAAGTCTGACAATACCAAATGCAGGAATCAGGGTCTTGAAAGATAAAATTAAGCTTGAATCCCAGATTTGCTACTTATCAGTGTTATGATATTTGACAAGTCCTTCACACTCTAGCTTACAGTTCCTCACCTACAAAATACAAAATATATCTTTGCAGAGTTGTGAGGAACAAAGATAATGTACTCAAACATCTGGCATAAAGGTTGTCAAAGCATAGGTGATCATAGATAACTACTAAAATTGAGATAAACTAGAGTGGCTGTTCAACAATTTAATGTTTATAACAGAGTTACACTAAAAAATTTCAGATTGAATTTTGAATAGTTATAGGGTTTCTATTATTCCTTCCAATCTTATAACAGCACTACTAACAGCAGTTATAGCAACAATTAATTGAAGTCTTAATTAGATTTATTGTTTTATACTCATTATTTTATTTAATCTTTATGCTTACTTTGTAAAGTAGTATTACTATCTCCATTTTATGGTTGAAGACATTGAAACATAAAGTGCTTACTTAATTGACTCTCCCAAGTTCACAGGTAGTTAGTCATTTGGAATCTCAGGAGTAGAAAGTCTTTGGGGTTTGACTATAATTCTCTAGAGTATAAATTCTTCTTTTGCAGGCAGATACAGAAGCAGGACATTTGATTCATAAACAATATTCACAATTAGTAGCATCAAGATTAATTTATGTGCATAATAGTGTGATGAACTAATCCCAGAAATGAGAAAAAAAAATCAAACAAAAAACAAAGGGAAATGTAGTCAAATGCTGGTAACCTGACACTCTCACTGTGTAATTTGAAGTTCCACTTGTTTCCCTGGGGGTTTTACACTCTAATTTCCTTCAGGAATAATTTGAATAACATCTGATGAAACAGGATTTTAAAATTTATGATATTTTTATGCACAATAAAAAGTCAGAATTTTACTCCTTTTAGCTCCTTCTACCAGTTTTAACCTTATCTTTCTCCTGTACTAGTAATGGACTTTCAAAAACATAGGCTTGTTGATTTTCAGAATGAGATAGGATCAAAAAATCTTGTGGTTCGATCTTGCCTCTTGTAGTAGTAGCACCTTAGCTAACTGATTGCTCAATATAGTCTGATTTTACTACTGAGAAACTTGTTGTCTTGAGGTAGCTTCATCTATCCTCAAAAAACATTAATTAGTAAAAACAACAAAAAAAGACAATAATTCATATTTACGGTGCACCACATTATTGTGCTAAGTATACTATATAATATGTCTCACTTAAATTCATAATGAGCTTGTGACAAGATGTGTTATTTTGTTCTATTTTGCAGATTAAAAATGAAGAAGTTTCAATCCACTGCATCATAATTTTAGCATCTTTAGAAAAAATAACCACTTGAACACACACACAGATAATACAAACACCACAGAACTCTCAGAGTTAAACTTCAGCCCCTTTGAGTTAAACATTTTTTTATGAATAGTTAGTCTACTACATTCTATCACTGTGGACAATGTGGAATCAGTTGGACATTTGGTTGAAAGAAAGGAGGGTAGAGAAGGTATTTATTTCTTCACTCTTAAAATGTGAGATTCTGAAAGGATATGATCATTCTTTCATCTCTTCCATGTCATCTTCATTTTCCTCCCATTTTTTTAAGTTGTAAGTTTGGACTGAAGACAAAGAAAAAATTTTCTCTGTACTCTGCCAAAAATTTTCTAGACTGATATTTGCAGAGAATGAACACAGTTTAAAAACTGTGCATTTTTTTAGTTATTTTTGAATTACTTTCTGATAATGCAAATACATACCATATTCAAAAATAGGGTAAGCATAATTATCAATATAAAGATCAGCATGATGAAAAAAAATCACAAAGTCAACTAAAATTCATTTTCCTTTAATGAAATTTTTTGAATGTCCTTTCAACAGTCTTTTCCCCCTATATCTTTGTAAGATTATATATCTATGTAATAATTTAGCTTTATTCATATTCAAAATATTCAACTTGTCTTAAGGCAATAGAATTACTTAGCTACCCAGTGTCACAATAGCCTTTAAATTAGTATTTTTCTCATAGGTTTAGATATTTATCACTTTGAAACTTTAAACTTTTAAGAAAAAGAGATGCTAAAAAGATGAAAATTTGCTGTATACTAACCTTCACTTTTCTTCTTGAAATAAAATGCTCTGTCTTATATATAAAAATTTGGATGAACTGCAGTTGTATAGTTACAAATTTATTTAAGTCATGGAAATTGACTAAATCTAAATTTGTTAATATCTGTTTTAGAGATAATATAGCAAGAAGCAACACATTTACAAGTGCTTTTAACCTTTGTTATGTCTAAGAAAAAGGACAATCATTCAATTGTGGACTGATAATATTCATTTTTCCAAACATAACTATTTGTTACATATGACTGGCTAATGCTAACCTACACTAAAGCTGTTCTGGCAAGGTGAATGACTTCCAATAAAGGCAAAAAAATCTCTTCAAGCAGATGAATTGTTTAAGAATAAAATTAGTCTATAGTCTTCATTTATTCCATTTGTAGGCATAAGTGAGAACTTAGTTTAACCCCCAATATTTGAAAGTATTCTTACTATTTTGCATGATGAATGAATAGATTTTATACTTCCAATAGAATCAGGACTGTGTTAAAATAAACTCATAACATTATCAGTTCTTCACACTACCTTGTCTTGAGTCTACCCGTCACTATATTCTCCTTCTTTGCCACTGTAGTAGAACAACATAATATTATTACTTAAAATCATAGTTTAATGACATAAAAAAACCTGATGTTTCTTCCTGCTTGCTATTATCATGCTACTCCTGAATGATTGTTCATCTATAGCAACACCACTGTTTTATTTTGAGATTTCTGAACAAACACTGCAATTTATTTTTGGATTACTTGTTTCCCTTTGTCAGATTGTGATTTCTATATGCATTATTTCCAATTTTCAGTAAGATCAGCTTTCTCATTAAAAACTATTCCAGTGATAACAACAATGAAACCAAATTCAAAAATCCTTTGTTGGTGCCAAGAAAATCACCTACTCTCATGTTTACTGACCTCTATTATAAAATTTGTCAAAAGGGTAGTCATGAATTACTGCATTTTGAAGTGTTATGTTTTGACTTGGCTTAATAGAAGCATACTACCTTAGTCAAAGAAAACTCTGATATCTTGTTGATATACATCCAGATGCTATGTGTTTATACTAATTCTTACTAAAAATTGATACTCCAGTATGTCACACCATAAGCATAATTGATCATTTATTTTTAAAAGAATTTGCTTTGGAGAGAATTTATTATTTGAGGATTTTCAAAGAATAGATTTCCAAAAAAAAATCAAATACCCAAAATAATATTAAATTCAGAGACTATAGAGTAAGATAAAAGCAAATGTAGCCACCGATTGTTTAAAACAATGGCGATCACCAGGGAATAATGAAGCTTGGTAGACTGAACTGGATGCACTGAAAATGGTTTGTTAAGTAACAGAAGAAAAAGGACATTTGCAAAGAAAGAGGAAAATTTTGAGAAAAATATAAGAGGTATGAAATAAGGAGAGAATGAGGATGAGGTAAACAAAGAGGCAAAATTGAGAACTTGCTATGAGGAAGAAAGTTCTTAATGTAACAACAAGCAAAGTGACCAGCTTATTTACATATTATAAAACTTGATCCTGAAATGCAACAAAGCAGTGAAAATAGGTGTCACTTAGTGCATGACTTTAAGATGAGTGGAAATAAGAAAATATTGGATGATATATTTTGATTTAATATACTTTTTGTAACATTGTGCAGATATTAAATGGCAATATTAGAAAATAAAAGCTAGAGCACAACAAATTTGTCTCAGATAGTCAATCAACTAAAAATACCATCTTTTTCTAATGATGGGCTGCTTGAGACTAAAATCTTCTTCAGTGACTTCTCTTAAAATTTGATATAGGAGGAAATGCACTTTCTGGCAGAAAGAATCTGTCTTTATCTATGAGGGACTAAACCCTAATATTCGCTTAAAGACTGAAGAGCTGGATTGATCCACACTTCAAATCTGATGCTGCATTGTAGATCTTTTGTGCATTGTGCATTGTAGATCAATTTCCAGATGATAAATTTATTGAATTAGAGATCAAGTTTATAAATATATTTATTTGTTAAAAAGTTTATTTTCATTCCTTACAAAATATGAACGAATTCTATATATGGACTAGAAGGGAACAAGGACTTCAGGGCTCTATAGTCTTCTATTTCTGTCTCTTCTGTTTGTCCATCTGTGGAATTCAAAGCCCAGATTGTCCATTTTCGTAACTTGGCTCTCTCTAGCTTCAGGAGGTAAATCAGAATGCTGATAATTTATCTCATTCAAAATAAATTGTTATTAATGATATAAATAGCTCAGACAAGTTTTATTAAAATGTTAAATTTGGTCACTCTCCAATATTTGGGGAAAGAACCATGATAGTAAATTCTTAGAAACGAAATGACTTAAAAATATTAGAAATAAATCAGTGTTAGATCTTCAGCTTTCAAATTAATTTTACTCTTCATAAAAAGAAAATAGGATCTATTCAGTAATATTTATATATACATGGAGAACATATTCACATAGATTAAACTCTTCTATAGTTTAGTTGTTGAAAGTTGAAAAATTTTCTAAAAATTAAAATTACTGAATATATCACTTAGAAGTCCATGTTCATGATGATATAGTCAGATTATGGATCTGTGGCTAATAAAATGGTGTCAGAGTAAATTCCTTGCTTTCCTCCAGAGAGAATAAATAGAGAAACTTTACACTAGGAGGATCCCATGGATTGGATGATTCTGTAAGGGACCAACATTGACCATATATGATATGAAGAACATGGAAGAATTGCAACTCAAGGGAACAAAGAGTGAGTGGAGGGAGTAGTGGTTTTTGGGACAGAAACTGTGATTCTTACTGGAAGGCAATACTGAATGTTCTGGATTTAGCTCTGAGACAGACTTGGTCTTCAATGGAGAAAGTAAGACAAAAAGGTACAGACCACCCAAACTATGTGCCCAGAAGCAGATGGATGTAGGACCAAGCAGACATAGTGAGACTGCTTTGGAATGTGCTGGGGTATTTCAATAAATCCAACCTACAAATTGCAGAGATGTGGGTCTGAGACTGAGTGGAAAATCATCAGCAGTGACTCAAGCATGAGAACTCTCAGACACAGCACTCTCACAAGTGGCATTCCATCTAGAACAAATCCCCACTCACTGAAAACAGTTACACATGTGTTCTCAATGCCATACTACACTATCTCCTAGAAAAGTAGAAGTGTTGTAACTTTAATTTTCAGAAAGTGAATAATGGGGAAAAGTAAATACACAATACCAGGAATTGGACTCTATAAGGGAAAAGGAAATTCTAAATCACAATTGGAGAACAAATCTCTAGAACTCAACCACGAAACATGGAAAGTGTTTTCTTATCATACAATTAAAATTCCCATGACAAAGAAATTTCTAAAAATGGAAAATAGAGAAAACATAGAAAAGTTTATAAAAAATACAGAAAATTCACAATAATGAAGGTAATGAGAAATAGAATCAGTGAACACAAGAAATTGAAGCTTTAAATAAGAAAAAAACCAAAATTGATGCAATTCCAATCCTAAGTATCTATCTGGAGTGCAAAAACCAAACCAAAACAAGACCCTAATTGAAAGGGAAACCTGCACTTCTATGATAACCAAAGCATTGTTTACAATAACAAAGTTGTGGAAACTTTCTTATTGAATAGATCAAGAAGATGTGGCATATTATTCAATTATCAAAAAAAGATAAACTCTAACCATTTGTGGCAAAATGGGTAGAGTTGGAGGGGATAATGCTAAGGGAAATAAATTAAGGGAAAGACAAATACAAACTAGTATCATTTGTGTGGAATATAGAGAAACCAAACAAAGGGTCAGATATAACCAAACTAACAATGTCTAGAAAGATAACTATAGAACTGAGGTTGTCATAATGGGAGCGGTAAGAAGAGAGGTGATAATAAAGTTGGGGGGAACACAATGGATTAAAGTTGCGATTATGGGTGTTTTGGTGGTGGGTGTGGTTAGTAGGTAACTGAAGTTAGAGCTCATGTTTTTCTGAAATACAAACAATACTATAAACCAATGCTAGCAATTGTAAACCAAAATTCCCTCAAATAAAAAAAATTTGCATATTCAACTTAAAAAAGTTAAATTTGGATAGGATATTTCAAATAGCAATCTATGTCAATTTTAAGTAAAATGGTAAATATATTAATATTAATTAAGCTAAATAAGATTATTTCAGTAGTTTTTAAATTTAATGACAAATTTGCCCTTTGTCAAGTTGATTCTTCAATGAGGCAGTGTTTTCATGAATGGGATTACTTTAACATTTTAAGATAGCAGCATTTGAAAAATTAAAATAATTGTGAATTTGATGGTGGTCAATGCAAAGTAACATAAATATAAAGAGTTATGAACCTACACCTCTAAATCATACACATCACTATAAACAAAGTTACTTCAATAAAAACGAATAAAAATAGAAATCATAAAACTTCTTTGAAAGTTCTGAGCTATTGTTTCTTGAAGCCTCAAAAATCAACAACCTTGATTCCAAATTCTATACCGGAACATTAGCTGGACTTAAATATATCCTCTTTGGAAGGGCTAGTGGTAGGGTGACCAAAGGGTCAGTGTACCCTTGACAGACTTGGTCTGTATCTGCTTTCATAGCATAATTATTAATAACTCCCACTTTTACTATTATGAGTCCAGTTTGACAGATATGATCTCTGATTGGTGATCTTCATGTCTTGGTAGTTCACATCATATTGTAATTGATGTCCTCAATCTATCTGCCTGGGATTGTCAACATTCAAGTGTGTTATTCCTACTTGTGTTATTCCTACTCTATTAGAGTAGGAATAGAGCATAATCATGTATGTATGTATGTATGTATGTATGTATGTATGTGTATGCAGAAACACACAGCTAATTTATCATCAGTGATGGATCAGGAGACTTGGCTATATTTTCTCCTTTGATTTTATCTTTTACTTGCTTCCTCTTTCACAACATGGTTTTAGCTAAACATTCTGTGCAATGTCATCTCTTTCTGCCCGTGGATCTTCACTGGAGGCATCATGCTAGCACATGACTCTAACTACAATTTACTCACTCTCATCTCTGCCTTTCAAACAAGTTTGTGCTAATTGTTTCATGTAATATTTAGTGATACAATCAAATGGTTATTTACTATAATTTCAAAAGCTGGCAAATTTAATTTCCAGGTTCTGAACTGGTTCTTGGTATATGCCAAGCCTTGTGCTGATCCTGGAGTATGTAGACTTGATATCATGCCATTTGTATTATGAAGAGTCATCAGTTATCTTTACAAAATAGTTAGTTTTGCTTTGTCTTGGTTTGTTTGCTTCACATCACTACATATTTTTTTTTCCTTGTTGTCATCTTATAAAGATAGTACTAAATGGTGTGTGTGTAAGTATAAGTGTTGGGTGAGTAGGGACACATTTAAAAAGGACATTTTACATCAACACATAATCGTTTTACATGCAAGAAAGTAGAAACATCTTCAAGAACTAGATTAGGCTATTGAATATTTCAGGTAAGGCATCACAAGTTGGTTAGATTTTTTGGGGGTGGTGGGGTTGAGGGAAGAAATTTTAACGCAATCTCAATTAAATTCGTAATCTGAAAATGTGTTTTCATTGGTTTATCCAGTACAAATTATCTGCAGGGTGAACAGCATCCATACAGCATAAATAAAAATTAAAGCTTCATACTTATGTTCAGTTTTCTACTTATTTCTGTTTATTTATATATTTGTACTCTTTCTTCTCACATCACATTATTCAACAGATATTGACTCATAATATAAAAGAAACTTCCATTCAACCATAGGAAATTATCATTTCCTCTAACCACGGTGGTTGAGAATCTGGAATTTTATGATGTTCTGTTAGAAAATTTTTGGCCTGTTCACTAGAAATTTCTCTTGGGAGGACATGGTTAGTCTCAGAAACCCTTAGATACCAATCTAGTCCCAGGGATTGGTTACAAATGTTAAAACTTTAAGGAGATTGGAGAATATCCAATTCCTGGTGAATTATGATTTTAAGACATTCAAAGTCAAATAATAATTACATTGTTTCATATTCAAGAGGTGAGTCAATTTCAGAAGAATGAGTACCAGTCATCCTTGAGAAAATACCCTTGTTCTGTTGGTTTCTCCAATAAATTTTATATAATGAGTTTGGAGAAGGCATGGACCAAACTATCCAAGTATACAAGAAATTGACAAGCAAGAATGTTTATTTATAGTTCTTATTTTGCATTAGAAATCTAATAATTAAAAGACACTTAAATGTTTACATTGGTAGTTCAATTCATTTTTTTCTCTCTAGGGGAAAAGGTCATTAATGCAGTTTGGAGAGCTATAATTGTCAAGGAAACCAAACTTAAAATGCTCATATACATAAATATTTTTATCTATGCTTGTGTGGGAAAGTCTACACCAGTATATTCAATTATCAAGAACTTTCTCAAGGAGCTTTTTCAGGTTAGTCATCAAATGATATTAAACATATATACTTCATTTAGAATGATATGCATGTGAAGGACAGGGCTAATCACAATTTTACATAGAAAATCTTACATGGGGCACATTCCTAATTTTCAAGATCTCATTGTATGTCTGTTCTAGATTCCATAAAAAACTTTTGTCACTTTTCTAGCTCAAAAGGTTAGGTTTAATACAATAAGTTATAATAAAATATATGCTAGTAACTTGATTCTTCCTCAAACCAAAATAATCATGGATTGTAGCATTTGTCCATTTCTAGTATAAAATTCCCCAATATTACTAATTTCCCTAGCAGTGAAAAGCTCTCCCCAAATTTCTGAGTATTTGATAACCAACTTTCAACAGTCTGTCCATACTGACCCAGGACACCAATAGACACTGTCTATCCATTGTAGTGTAGTTCTCAAGTTGTACCTAGACTTGCTGACAGTCTTTCCATTACATATATGATATGTAGTAGACTCACTCTTATGAAGAACTGCCTTACAGATATATCTGTTTGTGCTGCACCATTTTAAATATGTGGCATACTAAATATGTGGCACACATACTAATATGTGGAATATAGGAAAACAAGACAAAAGGTCAGGCAAGATATAGTCAAACTTAAAAACTAGTACCAAGACATCAGAAGGGGAAAAGGAAATGATTGAGAAGGGCAACTCAGTGGAATCTGGTGGTGGATTAGGGGTGCTTTGGAGAACTAAGGAGAACTAGGCTAACACAAGAAGGGGGGGGTGAACCCTATACTTCCAAAATTCAAACAACAATGTAAAACAACTCTATCAATAAAAACAAATTTTTGTATCTTCTTAAAATTGTAAAATGTATTGTCTCAAATCAGTTTATTCTAATTGAACCTATTTATTCAATTTTATCTTGTAAACAAATTGCCTAATACTAAATCACCTTTAAATTTATCACATGAATCTTTCTTAATTATGGATAGATTTCAAATATACTACTGAATTCAGCTTTCTAGTATCTTAAGAATTTTTGTTTCTGTACTTACAAGGAATATTAATCTATTTTCCCATTTTTGCAATCTGTTTTGCTTTGGTTTGTATTGTTATAGGTTAAATAAATCATATACTTTTCAAAAATTAAATAAAATGTGTGAGATGAAAGACCATCTCTTAAATTTACCCTCATTCACAGAACTGGGAAAATTATGCAGGCAGATAGTAAACCAGAGGGACAATTAACTAGAGAAATCACATTCATATGTGAGTAAATAAAAAGCGAGAACGTATTGGAGAATTAGTGTAAAGAAAAAATAAATGGTACATCATTTTAAAAGTGTATGTTCACAATCTGGTAAGTAAGTGTGGTTCCTTGACTGTTTTACTGCAAAGTGAGAGTAATAGTTGGGATTAATTCTGCCTCCCTCATCATTAAATCATATTCAGATTAACTCCCAGGACTATTTTTCACAAATGGATTTCATGTGTCAATCGCATATCAATTGCATGTTACCAATTTATTATCAACTTAAATACCTTACACTTTATTTTCTAAAAAAGTGTTATCTGAAAATATTCTAGAAATAGTAGACCCTTACACCTAGGCTTCTACTCCCCTCCCTGATCCCTATTGCTATGATTTCTTGAGAGGAGTTTAGCTTGAAAGTAAGTGTAGAAAGAAATCATGATTTTGTCTAATTCTTGTGGAGGTCAGGCATAGCAAAGGAACCTATACTTTGGGAAATGGAGAAAAAGCCTTGTTTGTCATATGTAAGAAGGATTCTGAGTTTATCACTGAGGTTTTCATGCAACTCATTGCCATAAGTCTAGGTTCTACAATAAAGCTAAGAACTATTTCATTTTCTTGAAACAGATTTGGGTCTTTAGGATATCTAACTTTTGGACATCTAACAACACTGGGTCTTATGTCTTATAACTGATGCCATCTCCCCTACAAATGGACTTTAGGGGTATTTTTCATGTGGTTGGGTTTCATTTCCAGAACTCACTCAAAGAGATGGTGACAGAATGGTCATTACAGCAGGACCAGGACTTGCAAGCAAGATGTCAAGTTCATTTTTAATTTTTCATGGACATTTTCCTATCATTACCAGTGACTTCATGGGGAAAGTTAGAATCCCACTGAGACTGTGAACACAGAATGATGCCAATTAAAGAAAAATATAGTCAATAATTTCTGGTTTGATAATTATATGGCAACAATTCTGACAAAATCATATTACATGAAAGAAATGGGAAGTTCTATTATGCTATTACCAGAAGTTGAGAATAGAATTAATTTAACTTTAAATAAATCATCACAGAAGTTATAACAAACATACCGGGCAGCTTCTGAATATCTCTCCAGACATCTAAACACTGTTGCTTGACGAAGATGATTTCGGAAATAGGCTGGATTCAAAACAATGCTCCTGTAAAAAGATAAAAGAAATGCAAATGTTATTAGATTAAAAAAATACAGTTACTAGAAGTGGATAGGAATGAAATAGCATGCATTCAATTTTATGCACTATGTATTTTAAAAGTGTCTAACAAACGGAGCTCTTTTCTTCCTGTAATTGTCAGTTACAACAAATAAACAAGAATTATTGAAAAACTAATTAAGTTTGCATGATAAAAGCAATTTTATTTATAACATTCGATGTATTTTGTAGATATGGCAGTGACAAAAAGTTTGAATCCAACTTACATGTAAGACATGATGTTATTTTATTTGCTTAGGTTAATAATTCAGGCAACAATCACAGGTTATTTATGGTGTGTCTACCTGTAATGAGGAAGGAGTTTTTTAGCTGCTGAATTTCAGTTAAAAAAAAAATACACACACAAAACCTGGAGTTCAGGTGACAAGTTCATTTGCATTCCAACTTAGGTTCTGTGAACTCTGCCAAGTTCAAGGATTCTAGTCTTGACCTAGCCATTTTAGACTTTTTTTTTTTTTGGTTTGAATTTCAATTTTGTCTTGACTGAATTTACAAGGTGTGGTTTATGGATAAAGTAACTAAATCTATATCTGCCTGTCATCAATAGGTCTGGAATCCCAATTCTTGCACAGATGAACAGATGACTACTCCCCAGCTGCATCCTTTCTGCGGAGTTAAAAACTGACAACCCCTTTTTGGCTTCATTGAGTGCCAGGCACTCTTCAAGGCATTTGCTATATTAAGGTGAAGTTAGATAGATGCATTTCAAGGCTTATCGCTGAATGGCAAGACAGACATTAATG
Source organism: Uropsilus gracilis (assembly GCA_004024945.1). NCBI lineage: Eukaryota > Metazoa > Chordata > Mammalia > Eulipotyphla > Talpidae > Uropsilus > Uropsilus gracilis. The sequence goes on from PVHY01001479.1 coordinate 27,181, forward strand.
AAAGTTTGAAATGCAGCTTGCACTACAGAGTGTTACGTTATTGATGGAGGATACAAAATGTCATAGAACTGATACAGGATAACTAAACATTCTTGTAAGTCTCCTTGCACAAGTTGATTAGAGTCACATTGAAATATTTTATGATCAAAGATTCTCAGTCTCTTTTCTTGAGAAGTTGAAAAATGTTTGAGAATCACGTAAATACTATGAACCTTTGTCCAGAAAAATCATAATAGATCAAATATAAGGAATTTATGTGATTTCTTTAGGCTATTTATGAACTCTGGATTGAAAAAAGAAACAGACAAAATTATGGTTGTAGAAATATTACTTATTGAAAGAATAAAGTAGGAAAGAAATATCAAGCTAATATAAAAATCATAGAAATGCATGATGATAGATGAGTTGATTGAAAAAAATTCAGCTCCCTTTAAACAAGTGAGCAGAAACCACAGAGGTTAAGGGCCTTCCTGAGATCATATGCAACTTCTTAGCTGAAATGCCATGTTAAGTCTGTTGTGTTTTCCTTCTTCAGTCACAGCATTTTATATGTCTTTCTTATGATAATGTCTGAAGAGAGGCCTGAGTTAGTGATGTTTTACCATAGCTCATGACTTCTAATTTGTAAAAAAAAATTAGTCCGTTACTCTCCTAGATCATGGGTTATTTGCTTTGGTCATTTTTGATTAAAATGTTGAAAACATAAAAAGTTTTTGCATGAATTTATTCCATATCAATACTATACTAAAAATACTCCTAGTAATACATGAAATACAGAAAAAGTCAGTTTGCAAGCCATGACTATAAATCTTAATTTTATAAGAGTAATCTTGTAAAACTATAATATAGTGAATAAGAACTGAACGCTGTCTTGAGGCTTGGGACTTCTGACTATGGCCGGAAATTTTTCTTCTCTATTACAGCTAAATTTCCCCTCTTACTTTGAAGTCATTTATTCACTTATACATTTTTATTACATGCTTACAAAAGTGTTAGAATAAAATCCTTACTGATTGGATCTTTCTAGCCTTTGATATCTTTCACCAAGAGATAGTGGTGAGATAAACACTGTTTCAATATTATTTAAAAAAATAATATAGATCATTTACAATGACTTGTGACTACAAATCCTCCTTACAGCAAAGAAAGATAAAGACATGAGTTTGGAAATCACCATTGCTACGCTGGAATAGGTTCTTTTTCAAAGTCGTAACAATACTTTCAGACTGAAGCAAGTGAATCCCAGCTTTAAAAAAGGCACCCAAAGAAGACCCAGACCTACCTTTAGAGATGAAGTTGCTATCATTAAAGAATCTTCAGAAATTTGGGAAGAAATATCTATTTGGCAATTTATTATTTTTGGTTCTTATAATTTTTGCAGAACTTCCCTATGTGTTTATAATATGTGCTATTTGTTATTTGTCAAGGAGTGAGGATTGTGAAACCTAGTTTTTACATTTTTATTCATTTATTTAATGCTTTGGATACAATGAAAAAACAAATGAAACCTTACTATTAAAATCAGAGAGATCTTTGTGCTGGTGGGTCTGATTTTATCAGTGATGAAATAACCGATTTAATTATGCTATAATACTTTTGATAGAAAACAAGAATCATGTTAGAAAGAATAGCTGAATTATAGAAGTCACTGATATTTCTCAAAGAATGGAGTTAGTATTAGTAATGGGTCACAATTACACTTTTGATAAAGAACCATATTCTAAGATGGTGCATTCTGCAAAGTCAATATTACAATAGAGAAATAGACATAATACATAAAAAGCGTTTTAAAATCTAATTTACTTTGATATGCTTTTATTTGTTAGTGCTTTAATATATAATATGAAAGTTCACATGACTGCTTGCTCTATTAATTCCTAAAGTTATAATTTGAGGTCAATTGATTTTGGTGATAATTATTTTAATTCACTTGTCAAGTAACATGTTTTTTTATTCAGTGATCTGATATGTCACCTTTATTATTTACTAAGTTCAAGTGCACATTTGAATTGATGCCTACACTTTGTATCTCACATGTTTGATTTGGTGAAATCTGTGACAGAAAAATTTTGTTTGGATTATTGCCATTTTTGATACATCTGAATTTCTGGAACTGCCTAGCCTCCTATCTATGAAAAAAATTGATATTTAAAATGATATATACTTTCTGATGAATTTTATAATCTTAATTTTCTTTAGCTGCTAAGAACCATATTTGGTGTTTTCACTGGCATCAAAAAGGCAATGAATTAATTGTAGGAGAAAAGACAGTTTTACAAACTATTGTCTTCTTATCCAGAAAATGACAGTTCTCTTCTTCATTCAAATAATCTTTTATGTCTCCTAGTAATGTTTTAACTTCCCTTTTACCTTTGCAGCAATAGAAGTTTTACTAATTTCTTGCTAATCCTTGGTTAATATTACATGAGGCTTATGCCGGAGAACATGTATAAGTGAATTTGCAAATATGTATATAATATATAAATGCACACATATATACATCTTATAAGTGCAAGTATGATCAGCAGCACCTGGGAGCTTATTAGAAATGTAAAATCTTAATTTCTAACTCCAAATATTTTGAGTTAGATTTTAACAAGACTCAGAATATCAGTTTAAGATTTGAAAAGTACATAAAGCTTGTAAAGTATTACATAGAAGCATAATAAGATAGCATTATTGTTATATTACCTAAGATTTTATGGCATCTAGACAAATATTTTAAAAATGCTTATTTTGTATTCTTATGACTTAGTATTTCAGTAGTTTAGTTTTTTATAATTCACATCATCTGGAGATGATATTTGATATTGCTTTTCAATATTTATATCTTATTCTTCTCTTTTGTATAAAATAAACCTGTAAAGGAATTTTAATCAGTGAGGTCATATAGTTACACTTCACGTTTCACTGATGATTAGGAATATGGATTGATTTTGTAACTGGGGCCTTGTAGTGTGGACTGCAGGGTCAGACTGGTGGTTTTTATGAGTGCAACTAAGTGAAAAGTTAGGAAAACCTGGTGGCTTTACCCCAGCACCAAAAGCTAGTGCCTTTGGACAATCCCTCCCTCAGTGCCAGCAGGTTGCATGGTCACAATGAGGAGGAATCTAAGGTGGGGGGAGGACCCTAGAAGTAGATGAGACAAGGCACAGGAGTCATCCCCGAACTCCCTGGATGCCTGATGCCCCCTTAGACTTCTTTTGCTCTGTTACTGGCCTTGGAAAAAAGAAACAAGGAAGAAACCTTAGCAGGTGACCTTAGTTCACAGAGAACTGAAGAGTATTTTTCAGCATTCAGAGGGGCTGAATTTGCCTCCAGCTTTGTCACTGCAACCACTTTGGAAAAGAGCATGCAAGGCCCTACTGGACATTGTGGACAATAGAGAGGGTGAGATCGGTCACTTGTGACTTCAGTAACTCTTTGTTTTACCTGTTTGTTCAATAAATCCCATGACTGTGGTCCCGTGTGCCTGAGAGGTCTTGCAATTGTGCATGGGTGAAAACCTAGGACATATTCCTGCATAGTCACAGTACCTTTGTAGGCCTGCTTCACTTTGTGAAAAGAATCTTTTGCAAAAGTCAGTATCAGAAACAGATGTTTAATTTTTTCAAATAACCTTTGGATCTGTCAACATGATCTTCTGGACTTTGCCCTTTGATCTTTGGTAGGGATGACTGGAATTAACGAATGACTCAAAAATGCATTAAAATTCATAAAGAGAATGCTAAAGTCAAAGATTAAGGAAATGAATAATAAAATAGAACTACATCTTGGACAAGAAGTGAACAAACACAAAACGTTTATTTTTAGAAATATATTGTGATTTTATAAGATATTATCCTGAAATTGAATAGGCAGAGATTTTTCATGTTACTTTTCAACACAATTAATCTTAGATCTACCTACTTTACTGTGTTTTCCTTTATTTCTATTCTAGTCCTATAGTTGTTGATTTTTGCACTCTTAATTTTATATTGTTGATCTTTGTATTCTTATCTTGATATTCAGTTCATGTATGTATTTTTTCTAAATAATTTATAATTTTTAGTAGTTATAGCTTTGACTATATTCTTAAAAAATATAGAATGTTTTACATTCATAAAATTTTCCCCCCAGTCTCTAGTTATAGAGACATGTTTCTTTGAAATTTTATTTTGGATGACACTGTTCAACTTCCAAAAGGTAGTTTTTCTTAATATACATTTTATTTTTAAATTTATTATATTACAGTGTAAGTAGATAATGTCTTTTTGTGCATTTCTGCATTTCATATATATTGAGAGTAAAAATGCTTGTGTGTTGTAAATATTTTAATGGCCTTTTGAAAAAGATAGTCATTATTTTAAAGTTTATAATTTTCAATAATCAAAATAAAACTGCTCCATAGATACTTTTACTGCACTGAAATTCCTTGAGAGATCTTTTTTGACCTAAATTTTAATGGTAATTATTGTCATTTCAAAATTCACCTTGCTTTTAAAGGCAATATTTATTATTTTTATTCTATCTTTATATTTGCACTTAATTTTTTGAAAATTAACATCTTATTTCAGTACACTTTTATGTAAGGCATAATTTACATATACAAATGTTCATCTTTTGAAGGATAGATTTAGACTATATTTGAAATTATTAGTATATACACATTTGATTTTCAAAGACAAACACCTGGCATTTGAGGTTAAAATACAATACTAAATTGTTAAATAAAAAAATAAAACCTATCCATTGATAATACATTACCACAAACAAGAATTTCATTTGTAAATACATGAAAGAAGAACATGCAACATGGTGTGTGATAACACATTTATAAACATCACAATAAAGTTAATAGATACTGCCAACCACATTTTATAATCTACTCCTTTTTTCTTAGTAATGAATTTCCTTCCTTCAGAAATTAGACATTCTTATTATTAAGGATTTTAAAATTGAGGCAATATAGGATTAAAATGTTCTATATGATTCATAGATATAGCATCACACCTGCAGATGAATGCTACCATACCACACCCACCACCAGTATTACTGAGATTTAAGAGTTCTTTGTATATTATGTGGGTATAACAATTTTAGCTTTTATATACTTACCTTTATTGTTAGCCTCTGACTAATGACTTATCTTTTAGTTTTCTCAATAGTGTCTTTTGAAAAGCAGAATTTTTTATAACTAACTTCTCAATTTTCTTATGTAGTTTGTAGTTCTTTTTATCAAACTATTAAATTGCTTAACACAGGTGACAAAATTTCTTTTTTAAGCTATTTTTAGAGCATTTTTAGATTCACAGAAAAATTAAGAAGAAAATATAGATATTTGTCATATATTTTTCTCCACACACATGCATATCCTCTTTTGTTATGAGCATCTCCCACCTAAGTGGTACATATGCTGTAGTGGTGAACCCGTATTGATAAAAATAAATAATTTCATATGTTACATTAGTGCTCACTTAATATTATGCAGTCTGTAGATTTGGTCAAATACATAATGCTATCTATTATTCATTATTTTATAGAATATATAGAATTTTATAGAGTTATATCCATTATTATATAGAATATAGTATCATATAGACTATTTTCATTACCTATAATTCCTCAGTGCTTTGTCTAGTCATTCCTGTCACCTACTTTTTTCCAATGTCTAGTAACCAGAGCTCTTTTGTCTCTGAAGTTTTGCCTTTTATCAAATGTCGTATCATTGGAATCATATAATATGTAGCATGCTCATATTGGATTTCTTTTCTTTTAATATGCATTTAAATATTAAATATTTCCCATATACTTTTTCATGATCTGAAACCTCATTAATGATTAGCACTGAATAATATCCCATTTCCTGGAAGCATCATAGTTTATTTATCTACTGAAATACATTCTGGTTGCTTCCAATTCTTGGTAATTATAAAGCTGTTATAAATATCTATGGTTAGGTTTTTGTGTTAAATAAGTTTTTGACTAATATAGTAACTAAAAGGGAAGCTTATTAATAGATGGTTTTATAGAAGTATGCTTAGTTTTGTAAGAAACTATTCAAAATTGGTTGTACAAATTTGCATTTACATTAGCATAAATGAGAATTTCTGTTGTGCAATATCTGCACCAGCATTTGATATTGTTAGCATTTTTAGTTTTAATTATTCTAATAATTTGTAATTGTATCACTTTTATTTTAATTTATCTTTCTCGATGGTATTTGACTTGAGATATCTATTCCTGTTCCTATTTGCCATGTGCATATATTCTTTGTTGAGATATATGTTAAGGTCTTTGGTTTATTTTTAATTGGGTTATGTTTACTTTTAAGAGTCTTTTTGTATATGTTGGATAACTGTCCTTTATTAAATTTGTCTCTTGCAAGTATACTTTCTCACAATTTAGCTTGTCTCCTCATTTTCTTGACATTTTTTTTCATAGAACAGAAATTTTTAACTTTAATGCAAACTAATTTATCAATTCTTTCATTCAAGTTTCTTATCTTTGGTGCTTTATTTAATGCCATTTCCACCCCCAGGTCATCTAAGTTTGCTTCTTATGTTGTAATAACACAGTTTTGTAGTTTATTTTATATTTAGTCTTATGATGTATATTGTGTAGATTTTTGTGATAAGTAAGGGCTAGAATTTTTATATTTTTGGTAAGTGTATATCCAACTGTTCAGTACCAATTGCTGAAAGATTATCTTTATTATATCTTTTTTCAAAGATGACTATATTTTGATTTATTTTATTTTTAATGATGCCACATTAACTTTTTTTCTTAAGTATACTTTTTTTAGCTATTTATTTAACTAAACTGAGGTACTATTGAAATACCCCCATTAAGTGTTACAACTGTAATACTACCACCAAGTTTCCTATATCTCACCACCATAGACCATTGTGACTCCTTCTCTCTTTGCTTGTACCTTTTTCTCTTAACACCTTCATTGGTGCTCCAGTTCTGTATTTAGCTATCAAGGGTTACTTTTTCTGTTTTTATTTATCTACCTATTAGTTACTTTATAGTCTACATAGTGACAACATCAGTAGTCATTTTTTCTTTCTGATTTATTTCATTTAGCATTATCCCTTTGAGTTTTATTCATGTTATTGCAAATGGCATGAGATTATCTTTTTGATCTCTGGGCAATATTACATTATGTAAATATACACATCAATTTTGGCTAATATAATCTGGCTCTCCTTTCCTTCTTTAGAGTCCTGTTTGCTTGTAGTATTGTTTTAGAAACCTTTACTTTGATCCTGTAATTGCCCTAGGAGTTTAAGGATGTCTCCTGGAGATAGCAGAAGGTTGGATTCTATTTCCTGATCCATCTCAATGCTTTGTGTCTTAATTGGTGAGTTCAGTTCCTTTATTTTTAAAGTGAAACACTAAAAATGGTGCATTTTATTTTGGGAGATCATTAATAAATTATTCAATCTATTTATAAGTGATAGGGTATTCAAATTGTTTATTCTCAGTAAATTTTGACAAATTTAAAAGATTTGGCCATTTCATCTAAGTTAACAAATTTGTGGGACATTATTGTTTTCAAGTTTAATTGATATCTGCTTTGTTATTAATTTTATTCAAAATGTTTGAGTTTTAGCATTTATATCTAGGTCCATTAGCTATATGAATTAATTTTTGTTTATAGCAAGAAAGGGGAAAACTAATTTTGCTTATATATTTTTAATTTTTCCAGTGCAATTTAAAGTGATTATGCTTTACTTTATGGAGTTTCTTTAACAGCTAGATAAAAAACTAACCGACTATATATGTAGGAGTCAAATAGTCTGTATATTCATTTATGTTGATTTATATACCTATCTTTATACCAATACTATATTTTGTGGTATATATGATATATAATACAACAGTTTTAGAATAAATATTTAAATAAGAAATTTATATCCCTGTAATTTTCCCAAAGTGGTTGGATGTTTTGATGTCTTTTAATTTTCCAATTCAATTTTAGAAAATATTTAATTTATAAAATTATCCACAAAATTTTTTGTAACTCTATATATAAATTTAAGGTATGTTTACTAAAAATATTGAGTTTCTTGCTCAATAAACATCATTGTGTTATATTTCTCCATATTTTACACTTTATAATTTTTCTCACAAATCTTTTTTAGCTTTTAGCATGCATATCTTTTAGAAATTCTGTTAAATTGATCACAAAGTACTTAATATTTTTGGTTTATTATGATTGATTTTTATTGATATTTTATTGATATTAATATTTATATGTTTACCTCACATTTTGCTATGTAATACCAAATCAGTTGTTAGTTTTAAAAGATTTCTCTTACTTTGGGATTTTATACATAAGTGATTATATCTTTTACAAATAAAAATGGCTTCTAAATTCTTTCTTAGTATATATGATTTTTATTATGATTTTTATTTCTTTTCTTTCTTGCATTTTTTAGAATTCTCAGTATCATATTTTGGTGGTATTGTCCTTCATTTTGCTTACTTTTAGACTTCTTTGATTTACTGGATCAATGCTTTATTCTGCTTTTTTTCCTTAATTTTAGAAAGTTCATGCTTATTATTTTTGTCTCCATTATATCTATCTCTTTCTGAGAAGTCATAGCTGCCAAAGTTGGCATCAAATATGTGATTGTTCTCAGGCTGGAGAGAATTTTCTGCTCATTGCCTAATGATGGCAAAAGTTTTTGTGGTACATTTTCTGGGCTCAGAGAAAGTTCATATATTATTCCTAGGGGAAACCAGTTAGGATTTAAACTTTATGGCAATGGAGTACAATCTAGTCCTTAAGAAGACTAAAATGTTTTGCTATGATTTCTTTAACAGAAGCCATATTTTCCCCCAGGCATTATAAATGAGAATGTAATTCTCTCAGTAGTTTAGGGCTTTAGCTTAATATGAGATCAGAGTTTAAGAAAGAAATTTCTTATTTAAGCAAAGATACCTAAGTCATTTCTTTCTCTTGTTTGGTCATTATTAGCAAAGCAAATAGCGACTGATTTACCCTGAGAATGTCACTCTGCTTAATCTAATAATAAATTGTTGACATATTCTTTTAGAAACAGTTGGCAGAGCTTAATAATGCCAGTAATATGGGAATGCTTTAATTTAATTTTCCAAGTCTTATGGATAAGATGATGACATTTATGTCATTTGATTGTAGCCAGTTGAACTACTGAGCAATTCTGTTAGTTTGTTTAAGGTTTTTGTAAAAGATTTAACCTAATATTGTGTCCTTAGCTCTTTTTGTGGACAATCTACCCAATTGTGCTTAAAAGATAGAATGTGTATAAAATTTTCAGATTGCATAAATTTTGTTGAGCAAAAACCTATCATCATCTGATAACAGACATAAATTTCAAAATGCTCTAGACTGGTTAAAAATAAAAACCTTATGTTATGGATTATAAAAATCAATTTTATGTATTCATGGCTTGAGCATGACCATGTGGGCAGTCTGGATACTTTAACTGATCACAAGCTAAATTTGACAATATGATAGAACTAAGAAACTAAACATCTTATGCTTAAAATTTTATGTTGAATCATCCAAAGTTATTTTGTCCAAATAATAAAGATTTTCACTGAGCTGTGCCATAGCCATTCATTGAGCTGGGCCTTAGCTTTCAGTCTCTCACTTCCATCTGTAGTTCTGAGCATCTCTGAGAATCATCACCATATTTGAGTGTTTCTAGAGTGTCCACTGCATTTATAGAACATAGTGTGAGAATGTAATTTATCTTTCTAGAAGTGAATGGGATTAGTGCAGATGATTCTGTTCCAAATTTAAAGAACCAGGTAAAACCCAATATTGTGAATTATAAATATTTCTACATAAGGAATGGCTAAATAGTCAATGATACAACAAGATTTGAAAAGAGTTTCCTTATACTGAAATCATTTAAGTGATATTTAGAATGCCATCTGTCAGGGAAAATTTCTTTACTGAGTGGGAGATTAGACTAAATGACTTTCAAGTATATTCACACAATTCTTTTATATCAAGCACCATGAAGAGTCTGAGTTTTGCCTTATTTGTAAACTAACAAGTTAGCTTGATATAACTTAAAGGATGGTCATAGAAGACATGACCTTCCAGGGCTGGACACAAATGATAGTTTTGTTTTGTTTTTTTTTCCCTCTCAGCAGTAGCAGTAGTAGTAGCAGTTGTGATACAAAGAAGGTCAGGTGACACCTTTATATGCAGTAAGCTGCAATACAGGTGAAGAATTCTGACCTTAGATAATATAATTCTCATAACAGACTATAAGTATGCTTATATAAGTATGTTTAGTGGAAAATGCTATCCTCATTTTTCCCCCAAAACAAACAGACAATATTTTAAATATTCATTTCTTATTTATTTCTAAATATCACAGTTCTTGGTCAGACTTGGAAACACTTTAAAACAAGTCCTTTTCAATCTCCAAATTAATCTTGGTGACTATATACTCTCCAGAGTTTAAGTCTATAAGCACATGTCTTTTCTTTTATAGTTGTTCATCAAGCAATCAGTTCTGAAAAGATGGTCTGGAACAAAAATCAGTTGGTGCGTTGTTCACAGGACATGCAAAATATAACTTATTCATGAAGAATTATCTCCTTAGATTGATAATATTTGTTCAGATATGCAAGCATTGGTTGTTATCTTTATACCAGTAAAAAATAAAAAAGAATTCATAGCAAGGTATAAAAAATTAAAATGTCAAAGGTAAATAACAGGATACCTAAAATTGAAACACGTTTATATAAATATCTATGTATATAATGTCATGGTAAAAATATAAGGCAACTTATGGAATATTAAGTTTAGATCAAAGTAACAACTAGAGGAAAACAAAGGAAAACAAATAAATTGACCTATATCAAAATGAAAAACAATTCTATTTATCAAAGAAATGTGAAGTTATTAAAGCTATCAAAGAAATGTGAAGAAATTAACAAATGAAAAGTGAACCAGTAGAGAGAAATATTTGTAGAGAAAATATTTGTAAATCATATCTCTGACAAGAGGTTAATATCCAGAATGTAAAGTTACTATAAACAGTATAAAACAAACAAACAAAAAATAATTAAAAATGAGCAAATAAATTCTAATCTTGTATTCTAAATTCTGAGGTGTGAGAAATGGGAATAATAAAGGAAATTTATGCAACATTGCTGTTGCCACAGAAGAATTCAGTGAAATCTCAGTGATTCTGTTTATAAAGGATTGATGATAGAATTAAAAGCTAAAATAAAGTAACAATCCTGATTTATTGAGAGGAATTGAGTTCATGTATGTACTCACCTTAAGATTTTGACAAGCAAGACTGAACAATGGGCCTACCCAACTTAATTATCATGGTATAAATGGGATTAGTTAATAAATTATTAGAGCAAAACATTAGAATTAATGACATAAGCACATTAGAATTAATGACATAAGCATAACCTGACATAAGCACATTCTAGTAGACCATTTTCAAATAGAACATACTTCCCACGAAACAGTAGCAAAGTAGTCTTTGCCAAGGTATGAAAGTAAAATTTAACTCTTTATGAAGACAACAAGAAATTGCTTTCAAATATTTCTTGTTATCCCAGCATGAAAAGGGTACAAAAGAAGGAAGCATTCTGAGAGAGGAAGCAAAGGAGTAAGTATAGATGGAAAATATTAATTAATTAATAATGGAGTTACTCAAGTGACTAAAAAAGATCTTAACATGACCAAAATTAGTGGGATAAATACTTTACATTTTTCTATACTGTCACAGTACTGAAGATATATCACTAGAAGGGAGAAGTTATATTAGTTTTCTTCTCTATAGAGATAATAATGAATATACATGAAACAAGATAGTTTAGAATTTAGATATATGAGATTTCCTTTAGGAAAATGGAATGAAGATTAATGGATTCAAGATATCCTTTAATGAGTCATCAATATCAAGAAATGGAAAACTTTAGAACAGTTAACCTTTAATTTTCTATATTCTTTATCAGTGTCATTAACTAACATGCATCAAATAATCATAAAAAATAAGTGTAATGCTCGATTGGTGAATATTTCTTTTCTTTCCCCCCCTTTTTTTTTGAGACTAGGTCTTGCTATTTTTGCCTGTGGAACTACCGTAGACTCACGTTGCCCATGGTACCATGGACTCAAACATTCCCCAGCCTCAGCTTCCCAGGTAGCTAGGATTATAGGCGTGCGCCACCACACCCAGCTATTTTTTGGGACTAGGTCTCCCTGTGTTGCCCCCAGCCGGACTCAAACCGCGATCCCCAGACACTGCCGCGACTCCGACTCCATAAACTGTCACTTACAGGCATGAGCCACCGTGTCCAGCTATGGTGAATATTTCTTTTTTATTATATTGCATATTTCTTTTACTTTCTTACTTGATCAAAAAATTACTTTGTATGCTTTGGAGGTGTTTCCGTAATGACAAAGAATATTCACCAATATTATTTCTCTATGTGTCACATGCACTAATGCCTGATGCACAAACGGTCACTTGGGATTTGTGGACTAAAGCAAAGCTACGTAGTGTGACTGAACACACTTTTCTAGGGAATCTTTTTTTTTTAAGGGACTTTTTTATTTAATAATTTTTAATTTTTTTTTTTGTGGAGAGAAAGCAAATTACATAGATAGGTATACATATTACAGCACCATAATTATGAAATTATACCATGCAAAATAATATATTATTTACTGATGTGTGATTTAAGAGTTTCACGTACCACTGGAATGGCAAACATCAAATCCAGTGTACTAATTATTATTTCTGGGAATGCATAACGGGGAATAAAATAGAAGAGAGATCCACAGAAAATGTCAACTATCTCTGTGATGGTTGTTCTTCTTTCTTTCTTTTTATAAATTTAATTTAGAATTTTTTTGAATTTGCGTATATATGTGTATTTATATTTACATTGAGAGAATCTAATCTTATCTAAGATTTGTTATGAGAGCTGCATCTACAGTGACCTGAATAAGCCAAGCAACTCTCTTTACTTTTGAACCTATATCCTGGTTGAACATGATATTTGTAAAATCTCATAATCCTTTCCTCAAATGATCAGGAATAAAGGGCAATTTATGTAGTTAAATTAACATGGATTTAGAGATAAACAAGCAGACTCTCTGGAAAAAAAGCCCAATACAAAATTATTTTCCATAATTGAATGCCTGAAAAAAATCCACATTATTTAGGCTGCTAGTGTGTCTTCCCATTTTTTTCCTCTATATGTCAAACACCTTGATGGAGTAAATGTGAAATGAATTCCCATTTCTTTTTCATCTACATTATAATCCAAAGAGTGTCTAGTAAAAGTGGTTAGTAAATCACTTGGTCTGTTCTACCAACAAAATAGTCTTTAAGTAATACAGCACATCAACCTGTCTTTTGACATTTTCATTTTTTGTTCTTGACATATCTCAAAAAAATAATAGTGTTGACCCTATTATCTTTCTCTAGAGTCTGTGAGCCAAATATCAGCTATCAACTCTCTTATAGGAATGCCATCAGGATACAGAAGCCAAAGATGTAGTTGTAAGGCCCTATTCATCTGTCTGTGTAATACTGAGGGGGTGGTGGGTGGAGTAGTGGCGGTGGTAGTTCAAGAATAGTGTGACAAATATTACGTTTTTTTTCTTTCTATTTTCTATGTTACTAAGGAGGGATGTATTTTAAAAAGATTACTTTGAAAAGTACAGTTAATAAACTGCCCTCTGTTCTAACCTACCAGAAATTACTTATGATTCATTCAGCAGCAATTATTGAGTGTAAACCTTGTTCCAGACATTATACATGTTTCAAAGAAAAGAACCAGAAGGGTAAATAGATACTTATCCTAATATTTGGAACAGTTCTATTGTATGAAAAGAAATTTCTACCTATAGTCTATTATTTTTTATGTTGCCTTCAATGAACAATTATGTTAGAATACTTAACATAAACTGAAATTATTGTAGATTTTTGCTATTTAGTTTCACTGGATAATGAAAAGGGATAGATCACAGTTCTTTTGGAATCTAGAGGAATTTTTGACAGCAAAATTAAAACCATTTGTTTACTATCAATTATTAAAAGTATTAATATGACTATTAGAGGTTAATAAAAGACACTCAGGTTAAAACATTTAACCTATTTAAAATCCCCTGTAGCTCCTATTCAAACAAGAAATATGGTAACTGTTCTCTCATATAAACAATTGGACTTCTGACAATTGTGATTTTCCTTTGTTGAATTAACAAGATTAGTAGGATTGCACCACAATGGGCACTGCATTTATGTATGCAGATGTATATTTGGCTAAATTCTGAGATTATATATTGTGGTTTTCAAGTTTAAAGCTAAGATTTGAGTTGACTATGGAATTTGATTATGGAAAAAGCCCTCAATGTTGGATTAAGTGTTTAGTTATACCAAAATACCACTACTCAGAATGATTCCAATTAAGAAAGTCACTAATCACTAATACTATAAATGAGAAATTAATGTTTTCTCTTTAAAATATAAAGGATTTTTGGTGTTTATTAATCTTTTCTTTATTAACAAAGATAACTGAATCTCCAATTTTGACAATCTGTTTTCTTTGGTTCAAAGTATTGGGTTCCAAGCCATTATGATTTCTATCAAAGAATGTATTATACTGGAATGAATACTTTTTCATACATTGTGCCTTTTCACTTAAAAATATGTTAGATACTACCTACTAGTTCTCCAAATATAAGTATAGCACCATGATAAAAAATTCACAAAAGCACATGTATAGCCAACAATAAAGAAATTGAAGCTTGCAAGAGTTAAATTATGATATAATTGCAAAGGAGATGAGAAAAACAAAAAAAAATGAGAAAAAGTTCTATAATAAGAGAATGTAAAACTTTGGAAGAAGTCAGGAAGAAGTGAGTTTTGAATTATATGTTGAAAAGATATAATTTAAGAAGTGGAGGCGGAAAATCTAACTCGAAAGAAAGTGGACTTCAAACAACTTCGTGACAAATGATGGTAAACCATACTAAAAACTGTCATGTGAATTTGCTTGCCTAAGGTATAAAGTGATTATAGCAGAAGGCAGGAACTTATTAAGGAACTGTTCATTAATTAAATATTTAATTTTCTGGAAAAACTGATAATATGTCAAGGTTTTCTAAGCAAGCACATGATGTTGACATCTTCTAAGAAGAAAATCATTGCTACTATTCTGAAGGTGGGAGATACAAAAACTAGGAGGATACTTAGGATGTGATGAACTAGTGTAGTTTTTCCTCAATGTTACCTACAGATTCTCAAGAATTTCTAGACACATTAGTATTACTTTTAATAATAATATTAAAGTATTATTTTTCTAATTCATCGTGTTGACATTTGCACAATATTGCAGAAGTCATGGTGGGTAAAATCATGGTAACTTTTCAGGAATCATATCATCGATATCAAAGTGTTGTTTACTGTAAACACCTCCAATTATTAATCTCAACCCTTGAGTACATTTTCTTTTAATATTTGGTGTGATAAGGTGGGGAATATGCACAAAGCACTAACCTGTGTACTAAAGAATGATAGCTGTTTCAGGGTCAAACACGTGCCATTGCTTGCATTTGTGAGCTGATTTATCCCATGTTTCTATGACATACCATGTTTTACTTGGAAGAATGACTAACCAACTATGATTATCAGACTTTGGATTTGGCAGACATGCCTCAAAAATGAAATAAGTATACTTGTCACTTAAAGGAACACAGCTGACAGTATTTACTGTCAGTGATAAAAATCTGAACTCTCAAGCAAAAATTAGAATTTTGAAAAAAATTTATATATGACACTTTGAGCTTGAGAGTCATTCAAAGCTTAAAGCCTTTACTGATGAGATTGGTGATATTAACAAATGCCATTCTTAAAATTTAGTCTCATCTATTAGAAATGTGCTCTAAACTGTGAACCAATATTTCCCAAATTACCAGTGTCTGATATTATTAACTCATGTAGTGGCACACATTCCTTTCAGTGTTTAAGAAAGACTAATAGCTTTGCATGTAACAGAGTACAGAATGATTGATAGAGTTGCAAAATATCTGTGTAATTAATCTTTAAGAAGCTACCACTCTAAATATTGGTGCATATCAGACAATATTCAAGTTATCTGGAAAATCTTTCAGCTCTTGCTATATATCTTGTGTCAGCCCAAATTTTCTTCATATACTTCAACCATATTGAAACAGACTGAATGCAGAATCAGATATGAAAATAGTTTTCTTTTATGATGTCAAACATTAGAGAGATGCAAAAATGCAAAATAATGTTTCCCTTCTCTTGCGTGTGTTTTGAAGATCATTGCTTTTCACAAAATATGTATTTATTTGAACATATAATTTCTTTATTGCTATTTTTAGTTGAATAAATAATTAAATATTTTAAATTCTTTAACTCATGATGTGGTAAATATACATATAGTTCATTCTAAAGCAAAAATTCTGTAAGATCATCATTATTACTTAAAAATATAATGGGTTTATAAGATCAACTTAAAATTATCTGTACATGTAAACAACCAACATTTATATGATGGTTCTGCATCTAAGAATGAAGAGGAATAGGCATAAGAACCATATTTTTTTAGTAATTTCAATTGTATCACAGTATCCTATTGCCTACCCTCTTAAACTATCCCTTTTCTCTTTCATTTTAGATAGATACATGTGACATCTAAATGTTATTCATGCATTATTTTTATTCCACAAAAAACAAAGCTACTTTCTCAGAGTCTACATGTTAAATAGATTTAACAAGGAAAGCTGATAGGAATGAAAATCTAAAACAATGAAAAAGATTGAGGTTAAATGTAAGGTAAGATTATATATTAGCCTTCTTTCATCTGCTAATGTCTCATTGTGAAACATCAAAAAAATGCAATGTTATAGTGTAACCAACTGTCTTCTATGTGAAAGTCGTTCTTACTAAAAAAAGTATAATAATTGGTGATATAATAATGACTTTATATTCACTTACGAAATTACTGTGCCTTGAGTGAGGCACATGGTCAACATTTCCCCCAGTTGGGAAAACTCATACAAAATGTAGATAGTACATTGGAATTAAATTTTATAGGGTGTAACCAGCAAGACATCTTTTCTCAGGTTAATAGCATGAAAATTTAACATATGGATGCTCATCAGATTTTTATCAACAATGGGGGAAAGTCACAGATTTCATAAAGGATGAATATAAGAAATTCTTGTCACAGCAATGGAAGAAGAATTGAAGGGGTTTCAGGAAGATACAGCCATTACAGCAAAACCCCAGAATTTGTATGTTGAAGCTAGTACGATGTTGTCAATGATGTAAAATATCTAAGAAGTACACATTCAGAAATTGAATTGAAAAGAAAATAGACAATAGAGTGATACCTATATTTTAAACTGATCAGCTCTTCTAGGACAAACTATTTTTGTGAGAACAAGTCAGTTATAATCATATTTCTATCTGGAAAAGTAGAGAAAAATTTAATTATTAAACTTATGCTGAATAAACTAAAATATATGTGAATAGATGTTGGCAACTGAGACATGTTTTTTTAGTTGCTAAAACAAAGATCTGCTCCAAGTTTTTTTTTTCTTTTTATAGTACTTCTATATACATAGATTATGTAGTGACTCATCTATGCCCAGTATCATCCCACCTTTAGGTCTGGGAGGGTGGCAAAAACATTGAAGGAAGTTGCTTTGAAAAGAAAGCACAAACATTTTATATGTTAGCTTAGGTGAGGCTGGTGCAGTGTGAATAACTTCTCAGGATCTCTTGGGGACACACAGGGGTTCCAGGCTCGTAGATATCTTTGTGGACTGCAGTTGAGGAATATTGGGATGGGTCACTAGTCATTTCAGGATCCGTATGCACATGGTTCACACCCCTGAAGCACAGGCAAATGTAACTCCTCATACTTGACATGATGTCAATAGTAGGTTCAAGACCAAATGGATCTATAACCAGGCTCACAAGAGCAAGAACTGTTTTTGACATTTACTGGGAGCACTGTAGGTGAGTCAACCTCCTAGGTGAGGGCTTGCTTTATTAACATAATCTTCATTGGCCTTGGAAACCAACAAGATCCCAAAACTTCTGTAAAGGAACTGTTAGCTGTATATGGCTGCCAAGTTATTATTGTCAAGGGGGACATTCTGTTCTGCCATGTTGCTGATGTCATTTCTGGTCAAATTTTAAAAGTTCAAGTATGACAAAAAAAGAGAGAATGATATTAAATATCTCTTTTCATAAGATCTGCCAAAAGTTTATAAGGTATCTAGTATGAACGACTTATTCTCAAATCATGAACATCTGTTTTGCTTTAATTTTATATATATAAAATCTCTGAACATTTAATTATTTTCAAAGTAGTAGATAGTTAAATATATTCCAAAAGTTGTATGTTCATATAACTTTGGTATTTTTTGGTCTCACAAGGGTATTTTTCATGTAATTGTCTCCTCTATGTGTAGAAAGAATTTGTTGCTTATTGCCATTGAAAATAGTTTGCATTTGTTATTGGTGGTAAGATTAAAATACAAATATGAATCAGAAATGATTTTAAGCAGTTTACATAAATTTTAAGTTGAGATAACAGGCAAAAATAAATTCTTTCAAAAGTCAAATCTAGCAAGTGATGAAGTAGAGATTACAATTCATGTTTTTCATTTTTTAAGTTTTCTTATAATTTTTAGGTGAAAGACACTGATTTTATTTTAATTCTCCCCCAAATTTATATTCAACATATTGTTTCTAAAGTGAACATCACCATTTGTATATGGTTTTATGAGTTTTAAAGTTCTTTCTAGTTTCTTAGTAGAATCTAGAACCTTGAGTAGGCCAGCTTTGACCTACTGTTCTGGATAAGTGTCTTCTCACTATTCATGACCAACATTTGGATTCTAAATGAAAAACTTTTGGGTCTTTCAGTCACATATAGCTACCCATAACATCATAAATGATTCAATTTAGAACCAGTCTTGGCATCCATGCAGTCTCGCATTTGTAATTACATACCAACTTTCGGCTTATTCTGGAGTCAAGTTCACTTTACCAGCTAACATGTTACTGGTGGATATACAACAAAATGTCTCAAATATGAAAAGACAGGTATTTTCAAAACATTAAATAATGGAGATGCCATTTTATCCAGTAATTCCACCCGTAGGCATTTACCCAAAAAATATCAAATAAACACTAATTTGAAGGAAATTTGCACTCCAATGTTTATTGCAATTTTATTTACGATAATTAAATGTTGGAAACAACTTCAGCACCCCAGAAAAGAAAACTGAACCAAGAATATGTGGTATATATATGCAATGGCACACTACTCGGCAAACTCAGGCCATTTGCAGATTGAAGTGAATAGGAATTATGCTCAGTGAAATGACCAAAAGGAGAAAGATAAATACTGGATGTTGTCATTTATATATGAAATATGGAGAAAACAATAAAAAAAATCAGACAAAGACAAACTTTAAAACAAATCCTTGAAAGCTGATCTTAGACCTGAGGCATTCAGGAGGGGATGGAGAGGTAGTAGGGAGTGAAATGAAAAATGGTGCAAAGGAGAATACAGTGGATTATGGTGGATTCTATGAGCAATATGGTGGTGGGATGCTTAATATCATTATACCTGAAGGGAGAAATGTTATACTGCTAAAAAATTAGTAAGGATTTGAATTTATGGTTCTGCATTAAAGAACAAGAAACCAGAAGTTTGACCCCTTTAAAATCTCTCCCATTTCTTTACTCAGCATCATGAAATCTATAGACTCATGGAACCACAATACACACAATACAACCACAATACAACTTACTTGAAGATAGATATAGTACAAGTTCCTAAAATCTAAAATTGCATTTGGGCTGATGAAAAAGCACAAAACTTGGCAACTTGAAACCTCAGTGGAATATGCCATTACAAGGAGAGAACATCTTTCTTGCATACAATCACAAAGATATGGAATACCATATCTTCATATCAGACAGAGTTCAAACTTACCATGATAAGGAAATTCAAAGAAATAAAGAAAATGTAGACAAACAAATCAAAGTAATACAAGAACACTCTGAAAAGCTAATAAAAGAGATATAACAAAATTGGAGAAACAAATGTCATGAAAAATATAATTAATGAACACAAAATAGAAATTCAAGGTTTAAATAAGGAAACAGATTTGCAGGATGAAAAAACAGAGATTGAAAATTCTACAGAAAACTATGATGATACAAACTTGAGGCTTGAGTCAGAAACTGTGACAACAGTGCATAAAAAGCCCTGCTAAAGAACAAAGTGAAATGTGAACAAAAAATGAAGAAACACTTTGAAGTAAATATGCAAGCTCATGAAGTTAAAAGAACACCTGGTTAAACTACCAAGAATTCAAGGCAAAAAAAAAAAAAAAAAAAAAAAAAAAAAAAAAAAAAAAAAAAAAAAAAAAAAAAAAAAAAAAAAAAAAAAAAAAAAAAAAAAAAAGGAAAAGAAAAGCTGAAGAATATTGAATGTGGCTAGGGGAAAAGGCAAGTAGCCTATGAGAAACTCCCAATACAACGGAGAAATACAGTGTTTTAAACAAATGGTATTGGAGAATTTCAGCCATATAGATACAAAAGAATGAAGCAAGGGGACTACCTCAAAGCATGCAACAAAATGAACTCAAATTGTATTCAAAGTTTGAATATAAGTCTTCAAAGAAGAACACTCATGCAAATCATTCCAGAAATTGATTTTAAGGATGTTTTTGTGATCTTGGCTCCAATAGGAAGGTTAAAAAGCAAAGGAAAAGTAAAAAAATGGGGCAAGAGTTAAAAGACTTCTGTTTAGAAAAAAACTCCAAAATTTGTTAAAATGAAAAGGTACCTTGCAGAATGGTAGAAAATATATGTGTAGCATATATCTGACAAGGGTCTAATAACCAGGATCTACATAGAACTCATCAAATCTACAAAAAGAAAACAACCCAATGCAATAAAGGGCTGAAGAAGTAAATAGACACTTCTCTGAAGAACAAACGAAGGCAAACAGAGACTTGAAAAAAATGTTCATCATAAGTTATCAAGGATTGTAAATCAAAACCACAATGAGATATCACTTGATAGGTATGAGAATGACCCATATCAAAAAGACCAGGAACAAGTATTGGTCTAGGTATTGAGAAACTGGACCTCTCATATATTTCTTGTGGGAAAGTGGATTAGCCCAACCTAAATGGAAAACAATATAGAGGATTCTAGAACTACTAAAAACACATCTATTATATAATATTTCTTAGCTATCTGACACAGTTCTGATTTAAGGTTTACACACTCTTACATTCATTGTAGAACTATTTACTAAGTTATATAATTTTTGCATAGTTCTGGAAAAAATTTAAATGATCAAGAACATATAAATGGTTTAAATATATATGGTAAAAATAGTACAGTGAATTACTACTCAGTTGTGAAAAAGATAAACTTTTCCACTTGTGTCAATATGGATAGAAATGGGGGGAAATATGCTAACCGAAATAAATTGAAGGAGAAACACAAAAAGTAGATGACACTCAAAAGAGACTTAGAGAAATGAAACAAAGGAGCAGGCAAAACTAAAACAAAACAAACAGAAATCTGGAGATTTGAGGTTACCAAAGGATGAGGTGAGGGCTAGGGGTAACTGGGGGGGGGTCTAATAGACTAAGGAGATTTATGGTTTTTTTAGAGTGGGGTGTATTGTGGTATTACACATCTAAAGAGGTTTGAGCCTGTATTTGTCAATCATAAACAGAGTTGCAATACAGACAAGAAATAATACAGACAAGAAAATAATACAGACAAGAAAATGATAAATAAAAAGAAATGATATGCATCATTAGAATGTTTAAGATTATATATATCAAATTATATTTATATGACAGGAAGACAATGGTAGCCAGATTTCTGCTCTTTATAAGTTAGCGTTAATTAACAATCAGTCTAAGTGATGTTAAAAATATCCACGAATAATCAATAGCTTTTGTTTGATAAAATAGCACAGAGTTGAAGTGTTTGGCTGGTGAATTTAGATACTACTTTTGAAGTAAAAAGTGATATCCATATTTGTCACTTTTGATAGCTTTTTAGAAGTAAATATTTTCATAATTGTTTACTGGATCTTTGAATCACTTATTTTAAGTGATAGTACTTAGCTTATTAATTTAAAAATGTACAGTTTTGGAACTTAAAACTAGAAAGTTATGGTTTTTGTACTCTCTATGTGACAAAACAATATGCACTGATTTTTATCAGAAGCAAAGCCACATGATGGTTTCAAGCTAATTTTTGTGTTAACAAATCTCCTAAAGATATGCAGCAGTTCTCACATTTACATAAAATTAAAGGATGTTCAACAAATGCAAATAAATTCAAAAAAAGAATATTTAAATTTTGATGCATGATTAGTATCAACCATCACAATGTGGTAATGATACAAAAGCAACATTTTGCATTCAGTGTATAACTAATGGTTGTAATCTATTTATAGAGTGAGTACCTTGATTAATTAATTTATTTTGAGAAATGTATTTATTGATTATATTTCAGACTTTTAAAATCTGAAATCTTTAAAAACATTTTAATATTAGAATCATATGCACTAACTTCTGCAGCTCTGCAATATGACAAGCTCAACAAAATGATTTATCTCACTTGGTACATTACTAATTGTATGAATTGACTGTTTGACCTCTATTGATTTGCATTTTTCACTTAATGTTCAACTTAGAAACAGTAGCAAAAGTTATTTTGCAATATAAGAAAAATAATACAAACATTAGTCCTAGCATAATAGGGAATATCATTTTACTGTTCACCATTAAATATCCTCCCCTTAATAATTTTCTAGGTCTAGAAAGAGCCCTTTTAGTTTTAAATCAGAAGTTTTTAAGTTTAAAATAGTGAGCCTATTAAAGTTAAATCCTTGTATCCTCAAGAAAGAACATCTTGCTGTCTCTTCCAGTTGGATTATAGTGGAATTTTAAAATTCATCTTCACCACTTATTTTAAACACTAAATTGAGTTTTGACATAACCTTCTTAACTTATTCACTTCCTTCTTACCTCAGTAATTTTTATTACTGTAATTTGACTTTATATTTTTCCTACATTATGAATAGTTGTTTAGGTGTCTGTATCTTCCATTATGTTTTGAGATAACCTTTGTGGCTTCTATGATTGCCTGATTTCCCATAAATTAAGCATAAAGAAATGATATTTTTGGTTTCTATTTAAATGTCATGAAAGTTGATCATACAATTGACATAAATGACATAATATGGCTAGAACTCTTGCAGTTAATTACTGTTTCATTTTACCTGTGTGCATGATTCAGTGCTAGGTCAGGCTTCCTCATTCGCAGATAGCACGTAACAAGCTTTGTCTCAATGAAACTCGCCACGCTTGCTATGTCTTCAGCAGATGCTTCAAATGGCTTTCCCAGAACTGCCCCTTTGCTGCAAAGCTTTAAAAAATATGATACTTTATGCTACAACATAGATGAAACCTGCTAACATTATGCTAAGTGAAAAAAGTCTGTCACAAAAGATTACACAGTATTAGATTCCCTTTATATGAATGATCTAGAATAGGAAAATCCACATAGACTGTTAAGTAAGTGATTGTCAGGGCCTGGGAAATAGGAGAAATGGGTAATGGGAGCAATGGATAGTAACGGAATACAGCTTCTATTGGGGTCATGAAAATGTTCTAAGGTTAGGTAGTGGTCATCATTACCTAACTGAATATATAAAAAAAACAAACACTGAGTTGTAAACATAAAAGCATAGTAAAGAAATTAAATTGACAATAATTGAGAAAATATATAATGCTTTAAATTTTTCTATAATCTGGATATATCATTGATCTTTTAGAAAAGCATGACATGTAGGTATACACATATTTCTTACAAACTACAAGTAAAATATTAATATTTTGAATGTAAATTAAATAAATTGTTCCTGTTCACTATTATGTAACTATAATATAAAATAAGAAACAAATTTTACTGTAAAATACTTCCTGGAGAGATATTTTAAGAGTATGATATATTTTAAAGGGGTCCCATTTGCTAGAAATGTCTGTTTTAAAAATAAAGCCCATTATAAGCAAAGATATTAACAGAAAGCCAGGTATAAATCATATTAAATACCAGTGCTTTTATGAAAACCCAGCTGAGCAATGATGTAGCACACTATCAGGTTTGATTTAATATAATAAGGAGTATCGGAAGTAAACTCCTAGGAGCCATTAACATGATCAGTGATTAATTTGAGTCTGAATCATATTCTCTAGGATGTTATTGAAAGAAAAGAAGTGAAAATTTATTAGAATTTATTGGCAGAGGGCACAGTATCTGAAAAACATGGCAAGAATGTGGAATTCTTAATAAAAATTCCAGGAAGCCAATGGTTTCTGGGCACCATAGATAAACTGTAGAGGAAGAAAATAATTAATTTTTTTTTGAGAATCCTAAACATTAAGAAGTGTCAGTAATTTTGAACTTTCTGCTGTCCCTTGGAATTAAAACTTCTGTTTATGACAATTTGGGACATCTGCCTCTTTGCTCTTTTTTATTTCTATATCTATCAATCAGTCTATCTATCTATCTATCTATCTATCTATCTATCTATCTATCTATCTATCTATCTATCTATCTATCTATCTATCTGTCTGTCTGTCTGTCTGTCTGTCTGTCTGTCTGTCTGTCTGTCTGTCTGTCTGTCTGTCTGTCTGTCTGTCTGTCTGTCTGTCTGTCATCTATCAAAATTTTCTCACCTAATATGATAATATTTGGAGTTAATAACCAACTATTATATACCTTGATGTAAAATTTCTCATATCTTGAATCCCATTTGATTAAATGATTAGTTTAAATTAATTTAAGATTGACTTACCATTACCATTATCAAAATTTTAAGTACACTTTTGTTGAAAATGTCTATATTGGGTTGTAAAATGTATTTCTTCTCTTAATCTCATTCATAGAGTTTCACTGAGTCTAGATGTGTAACATACCTAGTTTGAATTGCTACTTGCCTAACACTATTATCTTTTTTTTTTTTTTTGGATGTTCTGTCAATTTGGAGAATTCCTATCATTTTAAAAACCTTTTCCAATTTGGTGCTTGAAAAATGTTACTTTTTTTGCTTAGTCAGTAAGTACTTATTATTTAGTATTTATCGCCAGACAAAATTGATTGCCTTTATATGTTATTTTACAAACTTTGGTTATTTTTAGTTCTGTGCAAATTTCTATTTTTTTAATTCCTTGCTTATTACCAATGACATGTTAATCTTTTTCGTATTAATTATAAGACCCCCTTAGGCATCCACGCTCTCTTTTCAAAATCCTTTTTCTTGTAACAAGTATATACACATGATCAAATGTGAGGAGTTGTCCTCTCAAGTTATCACTTAGAAAAGACTCATCTTTTATTCATGTTGTTATAAGGACTCTCAGAATGCATATTATAAAATAATTTTCTCAATTATTTTGTAAATTAAAAGCAAAGACTATCTTTGGATGACCTCAATGCTGAACTTATTTTTTCACTGTTAGGTTTGGATGCTTCATAAAGCTTACCTGATAATGATAGTAGTGAAAGAGACAGCACATTTACCACTGACTTAGTAACTAAGAATCTAACCTCACAAAATCAATGTGGTTATAAATGGACCTGAAAATACAATTTTATAAAGTGAAGCTTAAGTATTTAAACAATGCAGCTCAGACAGCACCTACCCTTTTCTACCAATTTGATCTCATAGTCCAGGAAACACCTAACAGTTTTTCAGTGGGAAAAATGATTGGGGGATGTCATAGCTCTTCATAAATCCCAAATCAGTGGAAAACAAAATGAGCATAAATTGTGCAGTTTTGTTATGATAGCATACTAGTAAAATCTAGATCTTCTTGACTAATTGTATCTTAGACATGGAAACAATGTATTTTGATGCCTTAGATATGCAAACCTCCTTTATGCCACATAAAATTTTATACAAAAAACAAAAAGAGAAGTAAGACACACATTGTATATGTTTTTTACCCCCTGCTGTCTGTGTTCTTTTCTAACATGATGGAAGAAGAAAATCTTTTCTCGGACACTTTTTAGGTGATACTAAATTTGTGGTACATCCAAGGAATGGTCTGGGAGTGGCTTCCATAAAGAGTCAAATTTGACATAGCAAGAGGAAGCCGACATCCCGAGTTAATAATATTAGAGGCTTTGTGAGGAATCAAAGTGAAGAATCAAACCCTGATCTTCTAACACCTGCAGTATTCCTCACATCTGTGAGTTTCAAGGTGAGAAAAGGAATACAAATAAACTTAGCACGAAAGAGAATACTTCCTGAAACCAAATTTTATGTCAGCAGTTAAAGAAAAGGATAACTTTTAATTAATATTAAAATGCTAAAAAAAAAAAAAACACAAAAAACAACCAGCTGTAGGTTTTGTGTATATTTGTGTTAATTTTAGTTTACCAGTGAAGTTTTGTAAGATCAAAACTTCAATGAGTTTTATCAGATTGCTTTACTTATGCTTGTGAAAGTGGTTTATGTTTGAAATAAGCTTTACAGTAAGGGAGATGAGAATAAGAAAGGAATAAGAACTGTTAAAGTACTTTATCGTACACATTAGAGAGGGGACTGAATCAGAAGAAAATGTATAGGCATCACTTCTTAATTTCAAGAGGACTTTTAAAATATTTTAGAAAGAATCATGGCTAAATTAAAACATTTCATACAAAATGCAGCAAAAACATGTATTGACATGTTTGCTTTGTTTGATATTGACATTTCAGTAGTGAATCAGAATCATAAATTCTAATTTTAGTGAAAAAATACATATTTTGCAAAATAGATTTCATAAATTTCTGAAAACAAGTTGATAAAAACCTTTTTTAGCTGAAGAATCAAAGTTCTCTTAATAACCATAACAAAATCTTTTTTTCAGAAATTGTGGCAAAAGGAATTTAAACATTTGTATCAAAACAGATAAAAATGCCATAGAACCGTATAATAGCAGGAATAATATTACTAGTATGTTCTCCCCCTTGTTAGAAAATTGGTATTATGAGTATTTTCCCTCTCTATTCCAAAAAACATAATTTGAATGATCCTTGAATACTAGGCAAAAACAATAAATGTTGAAAATGTGTCATTATTTATCAGATATCCATGAATAAGTTTATGTGTCATCAATACAATCATCATCAATACAATCAATAATTTTAAGGTCTCTGTATTATTTTTTGGAAATTTTAAAACAAACTAAAGCTGGAGAGTTACCTCTTACCGTAGAACTATGTGTAATTATCATTAATTTTTGGCATATTTCTTCCTATACATTCATTTTTTTCATAATAACATTATATGTTATTTTACATTTCATTTCATATCCTATGCTTCATTACATTTTTTTCAAATAAAATCTCAAACTTACCAAAACATAGTTATGTTACAATTAAAGATTAATAGTTCAATATATCACCCTTTCAGTCAATGACAGAAATATTAGAGAAAAATTAGCAAAGATTTAGGAGATCTAAACAACATAATTATCAGGACCTAATTTACAAACACATCAATTAATATTCCAGCAAACAACAGTGGAATACTTATTTTTTCTCACACATTCTTGAACAAGTCAATGATTGTTGACCATAAAATATTATGGACCATAAAATAAACCTCAATAAACTGAAAAAATCGTGTAGAGTGTGTTCTTTTACATGAATGAAAAAAAAGAAAAAAAATCAATAGTTAAGGAAAAATAACAAATGCCTTCAATTAAAAAATTAATTAATAAAACCTCAAATCAAACCAATTTAAAAATGGGCAAAAGGCAGAGAGACATATTTCACTGAAGATGAAAAGCAGATGGCAAATAATCACACAAAAAGATGTTTGACATTATTAGTTATTAGAAAAATGGTAATTAAAACTACAAGGTGCGATCACTATGTACCTACAAGAATAGTTAAAATGAAAAATAGTGACACTATGACACCATCAAAAACTGAGAATGGCAAGAAATTGAATCACCTATACATTGCTGATAAAAATGTAACATGATACAGCCAGTAAAGAAAACTGTGATGTCAATTTATTTAAAAACTAAACATGCAGCTGCAATGCAACTCATATGCACCCCTGGAAACTATCCCAGATATATGAAGACTTTGTTTTACAAAGAATCTATTCATGAATATTTATAGCAAGCTAATTAATAATAGCACCCAACTGGAAGCAGGATAGATGTCCTTCAGCTGGTGAAAGATGAAGCAAGTTGTGGTGCAAACATATTATAAAACACTGCTCAACCAACAAACAAATGATACACACAGCTGTAATGAATCTCCAGGGAATTATGCTGAATGACAGCACTAATTCCAAAGTTTATATACTGTATGCTTAAATGAAAACTATAGGATTAGAGAAGAGATCAGAAATTGTGAAAGATTAGGTTATAAAATGATGACAAAAATAGAATCTTTATTTGGTTGAGCTCCACTGCATTTTGATAATAGTGGGTAGACAGTTGTACACATAAGTTTGCACAAAACTAAATACACACACACACACACACATATATATATATATACACACAAACTGGAGAAATATTAAGATTATTAAGATTAATATTAAGTATTAAGAAAAATTAAATGGCAGGTTTGCACCAATACTAAAATTCTGGTGGTAATCAATATTACAGTATTGTATCATCTTACCATTGGGAAAAACTCTGTAAAGATGCATGGACATTTTTGGTGGATGTAGAGTGATAGAGAATATTTAAAAAGATGTGATCCTGTATTCCTAAAACATATACAATAATATAAACTAATGCTTCTACAATTGAAGAAATAAATTATATGAACTTTACATTATTTCTTACATAACCTGCATATGAATCTGTCATTGTCTTAAAGTTTAGTTTAAAAATCAGCATTTTAAGACTTAAGTGTTCTTAATTTT
This sequence comes from Uropsilus gracilis, assembly GCA_004024945.1. Lineage (NCBI taxonomy): Eukaryota > Metazoa > Chordata > Mammalia > Eulipotyphla > Talpidae > Uropsilus > Uropsilus gracilis. The sequence goes on from PVHY01001479.1 coordinate 56,182, forward strand.
TATTTCTACCCTCTCCCCCCTTTTACTTAATGGAGTGCTGAATACGAAGAAAAATAATTACTGGAGTTTTACATAATAGTGTCTTTCTGTGTAAATTGTAGATTGATTTTTTTTTTCAGGGGTAAAAACTCATAATGGATTTGCGCTGGAATTTTATTCAGAAATTATGTGTATGGATACATAAGTTCCTGCATATTTTCATTATTGTAGTCTCTTGTGTGAGAACATTTGCTATGAAATGAGGGTTGTGCTTGGTGATATTCAAAGAAAAAAATATATGGCAAGACATCAGCTTCTAACTATTGTTTTCAAGAGAACTGATGTAGATGATATATATTGAGGGCAAGCAAAGTTGAGAATGCATTTTTGCTGACTCCGTTAATGTCATGAAAGTCGCTGAACATATATTTCACGAGTTATCACCATTTTTTTGTATTTCCATAATTAGGATTTTTTAAGGAAAGTTTTCTTCAGTCATATCTTTATTGTTTGATCTCATTCCAAATGTTCTGTTTTCTCTTTTAAGAAAGTAATTGTTAAGCTGCACTTTCCATTTCCATTCTTTAGCATACACACACACAAACACACACATTCAATCTATGCATTTTAGGAGAGTATCTCAAGATTACTACATCATTGACTGTCTTTATTACTAAAACTCTACTTCTTACTATAAAAACAATACTTATTATGCAGAATATGCAAAATTGAGACTACAAAGTGAAGGGCAGGTTGTAGAGAGCAAAGAGACAGGGGTTTCTGTTAGGTATGGTGAATTATGGATACCTTGGTGGTATGGTATGGTAACAACATTTGAAGAAGTGTGAACAGATCTTCCCTAACTCATATATCTATTGTTGTAAATTATCATTACATCAACCAAAATTGATGCAATAAAAAAAATAACAAACGTTTAAATAGTACTGTGTTACAAGCAAGGTTCTAAGTATTTTCCATCTATCATCTTATTTAATTATCAAAATAGGAATCACTAATTTCAACTGCCTGTGCTCATTTGTACTTCTTTAACAAATACCACAAAACTGGGTGGTTTAAAAGCTAGCATCTATATCTCAAACTTCTGGAAATTGGGCAGTCCAAGATCAGGCTGCCAACATGGATGAATTCTGCTGAGTGGTGAATCACTCCTTTTGGTTGTTGATTGCTAACTTACTGTAACCTCATGTGAAAGAAAGACAGCTGAGAGAACTCACTAAGAGCAATTGTTTTTGTTTGCTTGTTTGTTTTCATAAAGGCACTAATTCTATTAATGAGGGCTCCATTCTCATGACTGAATCACCTCACATAACCCACTTTCAAATATCATCACATTGTGAAACGGATTTCAATGTGAATTTTAGGGGGACACAAACATTCAGTCTATATAACATTCATTTTAAAGGCAAAGAAACTGAAGTTCAGATGGCTTAAGTAATCTTCTCTGACCTCAGGGTTAATAACTGGCATTTATACCTGGATATCTCATCCTAGAGTCTGTCTTTCATCACTACACCAGTGTGACACAACTTATCATTTCCTGAATTGTTGGTTCATGATAGATACAAAGGGTAAGGTTTCAGAAACTTTTAGAGCAATTTGATAGAAATATTATCTGGTGATTATCATGAAAAAAATTAAGCTTTGTGTTTTCATGTCTTAGTTTTATTTCATTTTTCCTATTTATTTTTCTGTATTGAATGACAGTATATATCTACAACATACTGGTAAAAAATCAAAAACATAGAATTGGTCCTTTGCTACAGAGAGTGAAAAGAACTCTATTCAATTGCTAGAAAATTAGATAAATGAGAAATGATTCAAAGAAAAAAATCTATCCATAATTCTGTCATTTAGAAGTGCTTTCTTTAAAAATGAACTCAGTTAACAGAGAAAAGACTGGTGGTTGCCAGAGTCAGGAGGTGGTGGGTAAGTAAAATGGGTGAAAGTGTTCATGAAGCACAGACTCCAGTTATAAAATAAATAAGGCCTGTGGATATAATGCACAGCATGGTGACTGTAGGTAATTAAATTGGATTTATTTGAAATTTGCTAAGAGACAAGTTCTTAAATTTCTCATTACAAGAAAAAATATGTATTTTTGTGTGATATTTGTTAATTAGACTTACTGTGGAAATCAGTTCTCATTTATACAAATAGCAAATGATTATGTTGTATACCTGAATTCAATATAATGTTAGGTGTCAATTATATCTAAATTCATAAAATAACAATTTTTGAATATTGATGTGAACCAATCTCATTCCTTTCAATTACAAAAGTGATATAATCCATTATCTCTACTACGTAGCCAGCTTTTCCATTTGTTTTTTTTAATATATCATAGGCACTTCCATACATATAGATGTATACCATTTTTAAATGACTGAATTAGTCTATTAGATACTGTTGATATATTTCTTTGTTAGAAGTTATCTAATAACTTTGAAAGTTCTCTGTAATAAGTAATGCCCTCTATGTACTTCTTAACCAACATTTTTGATCATTTTCAAATTGCTGCATTCTATCTGTTCTAATATATTATTACATAACTGAATTTCTGAGTCTGAATCATACAACACATAAAAAAATATATGCTTCTTAATATACATCATAAAAGTGCTCCCCAGGAGGTTTTACAGTTTAACCAATAAGGTCTTTAAGTCTTGGTTTCACTATACCCTAAACCACATTAGGTATTAACAAAGGTACAATCTGTTTATTCTTTGCTAATCAGATGGGCAAAAAAATGTCACCTCATTTAATTTGATAACTAGCTCAGTCTTTTATGTATAGGCCATGTGCATATGTATGCTGCTATTCAAGAATTTTCTTAATTGTGCTGTTCTAATTCTTTTATGTAATTAAGTAATTTATTTATATATAAATGTCACATCTTTGTGATCTCCGGGGTTCACCCCCCCACCCTCCCTCACCATTCCCACCCTGTCCTGGCCCCCCACCCCCAAGTTGTGTACTTTAATTTGGTTGTTAGCTTGTTTGACTTCATGGCTTCTTGTTTATCTTTCCCATGTCCCATATAATAGTGAAACCATTTGGTTCCCGCTTCAATTTCACAGCTTGTGCTTAGTCTGTTTAATTCTATATTTTGCTTGCTAAAATTTGGGTGGCTGTATCAGTCTAAGAATTTATCATCTCCTCCAGGTTGTTGTATTTGTTCACATGTTGATGTTCTTAGTAATCTCTAATTATTTTTTGGATTTCTGCTGTGTTATAATTTCTACTTTTGCATTTATGATTCTGTATATTTGCATTTTCTCCCTTCTTTTCTTTGTGAGCCTTGCTAAGGGTCAATCAATTTTGGTTTCTATTTCATTTATTTCTGCTTTGGTTTTCATTATTTCTTGTATTCTGCTGTGTTTTGGATTTTTTTGTTCTTTTTGTAGTTTGTCAAGTTGGGAAATTATATTGTTCCTTTGGATTGTTTCTCACTTTTTTATATGAGTCTGTATTTCTATGAACTTTCCTTTATACCACATTTGCTGTGTTTTGTACAATTTGGAATATTGTGTCATTTTTGTCATTTGTTTCAATGTAAGTTTTATTTTCTTCTTTGATTTCTTCATTTATCCAGTGGTCTTCCAGTAGCTTGTTGTTGAGTGTCCATGTAACATACCTTCTTCTTAGGTTCTTTTCATTGTTGATATCTAGTTTGATACCTTTATGATCAGAAAAAATGCTGGTATTATTTTAATCTTTGTATATTTATTAATGTTTGCCTTCTGACCTAGTATAGGGTCAGTTTTGGAAAATGAACAATATGGATTTGGAAAAAATATACCTTTCCTTGGGGGTACAGTCTTATAGATATCTATTAGGTTCATTTGGTCTAGATCATTCTTTAAAGCTTTTGTGCCCTTGTGTAGTTTGTTTTGTTGAGCTGTCCTCTGTTGAGAGTGGAGCATTAAAGTCTACTAGTACATACATATTTTTATCAATATTTGCTTTCAGTTCTGTTAGTAGTTGTTTTAAGAATTTTGTTGGTCTTTCATTTGGTGAATATAAGTCTTTCATTTGGTGAGTTAACCCCTTTATCTTTAGGTAATGACCTTTCCTGTCCTTTGTTACTTTTAAAATTTGAAATGTTTATCTGATATTAGAATGGCTACTCTTGCCTTCTTTCTGGGATGATTTGCTTGAAGGATTTTTGTTTTTCAATCCTTTACTACCACTCTGTACTTATCTTTATATTTCAAATGTGTTTCCTGGAGGCAGGACTTTAGGGTCTGTTTTTTGATCCAGTCCGCTACTCTGTGTCTTTTGGTTGATGAGTTTAAACCATTAACATTTAGGGTGATTATTCATACTTGAGATTCTGAAATTGGTTTTTTGGAGATCATTTTGAAGTTCCTATTTGCTTCTTTGTTTTGTTCTTTCTGTCTGTTTATTCTTCTGTTGTCTTTTTTTTTTTTTGGCAATTATTCAAATGTGCCCTAGTTTTTTAAAAATTAAAAAAATATATTTATATATAATTTTCACATCATTTTAAGCCCATGAATTACCCACCCCCCCACCCTCCCCACCATTCCCCCCTCTTTCCCTCCTGCCCAAAGTTGTGTGCTTGTTTGGTGCTTAGCTTGTTTTGACTTTTCCTAAAGGCTTTTGTTTATTTTTTCACTATATCCCATATATTAGTGAAACTATTTGGTTTCTGTCTTTTTCTTTTTGACTTGTTTTTGCTAATATGATTTCCTCTAAGTATATCCATGTTGTCATAAAATCATCATACTTGTCATTTTTAATTGATGAGTAATATTCCTTTGTGTATATATATACCACATTTTTTTTGTCATCCAGTCATCTGTTTTGGGGCATTTAGGTTGCTTCCATGTCCTTGAAATTATAAATAGTGCTGCAGTAAACATCCGAGCACAGGTGTCCCTTTGTAGCCACATTGAGGTCTCTTTTGGATAGATTCCCAAGAGAGCAATTGCTGGGTCTTCTGTTGTCATTGATCTTAAAGCTTCTTGTAAGATTTATTGGAGTGGGGGTTCAGTGGTAGCGAATTTCTGGAGACTTTTTCTGAAAGGGTTTTAATTTTTTCCTTCATAAAGGAAGGATAGCTTTGCACAGTAGAGTATTCTTGACTGGAATTTTTTGTCTTTGAGTTTTTTGAAAATGTGGCTCCAGGCTCTACTTCCCTGGAGAGTCTCTTCAGAGAAATCTGAGGTCAGCTTAAAAGGTTTTCTTTTGTATGTTATCTGTTTCCTTCATCTGGTCAGTTTCATTATTCTTTCCTTACCATGGCCTCTAGGAAGTTATATGATGATACATCTTAGTATGGTTTTTCTTTTATTAATGTAGTTTGGTGTCTTTTTGACTTCCTTACGTCTGCTTTCATTTTCTTCAGGTTTGAGAAGTTTTCCTCCATTATTTCATTAAATAGCCTTTCAGTCCCCACATCCCTCTCTTCTTATGGGATTCCAGTTACTCATATTTCCGTTGTTAAGGAATCTGACAGATCTCTGAGTTTTTCTTCTATCTTACTTTGTATTTCTCTCTCTTTTTCTTTCTTCATTCTCTCTATTTCAGTATCTTTGAGGATACTGATTTATTTTTCTATTTCATCCAATCTGCTTTCATAGCCTTTTCCTGTACTTTTGAGCTCCTTTGTTGTTCCTCTTATATCCCTTCTGTTTCTTTTTTAGGGATTCAATCTCCATCTTCAGTTCTTCAATTATGTTCTTAGTGATGCTTTCTTTTTTATATTTTCCACTTCTCTTAACTAATTAAACACTTCTGTCATGCTGTTTTCTTTTTCTTTGTATTTTTCTACTTCCCATAATTTTTTGAGTGCTTTTATCATGCTGGGTTTGAATTCTTTGAGATAAAACATTTCTCTAATTCTATTTTTGTTGGCTTCTAGAGTTTGCCTTTTCTTTGGTGATGTATTATTTCCCATAGGGCTTGCATGAGTATTTGCATTTTCCCTCTTTCCTGTTTTTTGTTTGCAGACTTGTTCTATATGTTGAGCAATTATGGATCTAGTTTTGGTTGGCCTGTTAAGAGTCTTCTACCAGGTGGGATTAATTCTGTCTTTGAGCCTAAGTTGCTGTGGCTTGCTTCTGTTGGCTGTTTTGGGGAACCAGTTCCTCTACAGTCTGAGAGGGGGATGAGCAGATTTGATTTCTGCTGTACAATCTTCCTTCTCTTTGCTTGGTATTTCTCTCCCCTTGACTGATGGGTCTAACCTGTTTTTCCATGTTCTCCTGAGAGTGGCTTTGATTGGTAGTGGATCTAGTGATTGTAACATAACCTTTTTTGGCAGGGGTGTGTTCACATCCTTGTGTAGTGAATGCACTTGTTTCCCTTGTCTGCACCAGTGCCTCTGCAACAGAAGGCTTCTGGCTTTTTTCTAGGGCCCACTGGCCCAGCCCACTCACCTCAGGGCTAGGTGTGCTTAGAAGTGCAGGCTCAGGGAAGTCTATGTCTTTGGCACCTGGCTGGATTGTTGCCTGGATAGCAACACCTAGCTTTCTAGGGAGAGCCAGCCCCTCCTGCTCACCTCCACCTGGTTGCCTTGGAGATGTCAGTCTGAGTAAGTCTGGGTCGGTGCCTGGGTGAAAGTAAACTATTCCGGAGCATTTTGAGATAAATAGTTGAAAAAGATTAAAGTTTGGTTCCTTTCATTTTTCTTCTTTAAAAAAATTTTGATTATTGCTCTATTCAGGTTTTTAATGCTTTGCATCACTATTGTTAATTAACACTTTCCTAGAAAATTATCAATTCACTTAAAGTCTGTCATTACAGCAGAGAACATTATAATCTTAGAACATTTTAAATTTCTGTGTGCTAATGATGTTATGCCCCTCACTTAGTATTGTATACTTTTGCCTTCTCTGCTTATTTCTTAAGTAGAATTGCCAGATTATTTTGTTTTCTTTTAGAATAAGAAGATTTTAGATTAATTTATTAATTCTTTTATTCATTAATTTGGTTTTTATGGTGGTTTTATTATTTTTTTCTCTCTCCTGCTTTCTCAGATTCCCCCCATCCTCACCCCCCCCCCCATGTAGTTCTTTTATTAACAACTTCAGTTGAATATTTGGCTCACTTATTTGAGTTTTTTCCTTTATATTTTTGCTATATTAGTTGATATTTTACTTAGGAAAAATATATAGCTTTTATCTCCAACTCTTTTTCAAGAGTTATTTAAAAAATTGTGGGTTTATTATTTTACTTTAAAACTTTTGCCACCTGTTTTCCATAGTTACTTGTTAAAACAAGATTTTAAAAAACATATTGTTAGGCATTTATTTTTTATTATTCATGGTCATTCGGATTCCTTACCATTTGTTTATAATAGTCTTATGATTTTTCATGTTGGTTTCTATGAGCTCAGTCATAGTGTTTTAGAACATTCTGTGTTTCTTTTCCATTTCTCCAGATTTTCTACCCTCTGAAGATGTTTCCATCCCCTTTTAAAGGTACATATGTTACAATCATAGCAGTCCAATGTTAAAGGACCTTTCTTTATTACATGGACAGTAAATTTAAAAGTAAAATCTTAAGTCACTTTGACAAAATATTTAGAGAATTAAAAACATAAAGAAGTGAAACTAGAACAAAAAAAGGATCATTATGTGATAAAATCAAATCAGAAATGATGAGGACAGCCTCTAAAAGATGGTAGTGGTTGCCATATGGTGGTAATACCTGATGGAGAGAACCCTAATATCATTACACTTAAAAAATAAACAAGTTAAGAAAAAGCTAACTAAAAATGAGATTAATTAGACTTCATTAGCAATGAGTTTTTATGATTTCTATAGTATTTTCATGTATGTAATTATCATTAATTTTTTAGTATCCTTGAAGAAGATAAACTAATTGTCCCATTTGACAGGAATTAAAGCCTGTGTTCTACAAGTTTTTGATATGCCCCTGATATTTTTTCCAGTATGAGTCCTTTTCCTTTAGATCATGTTAATTTTCTTAATGTGCTCTCATCATTAAAAAATATCTTTTAAATCTTAGTACTTAACATTTCTGTTAGATATTCAGTTGATCGGGCTATATCATTACAATTTCCAATATTGTCTTTTGGAAAATTTTCTGGATTTCACCAGAGATTAATGTTTTCATTTTATCTCCATGTAGAATCTTCTCAAAGTCTATTTTAGTATGAAAGTTTTGTTCATTTAAATGGTTGCTACACAACCAGAAGTATAAAGCAAAGAAGAAGCAAAACATGACAGAAACTGAGTTGAAGAAGACAACCAGTAAGAAGGAGGAGGCACTGAAAAGATCTAAACATGTTCTAACGGCTACCCACAACAGATACATCTGGAAAACTAAGCACAGGTCACTGTGTCTCAGGAAAACACATCACAACTGGCAAAGAACATTGCTCCAGAAAAGAAAAGGAAGAATCCAATGGACTAAAAATTGACCAACAACTGTCAGTGAAAGAAGAGTTGGAGTGACCAGAGGCAGGGGACAAGGGGAAAGAGGGGGGGAGAGGAACACCTAAAAGGTAAGAAAAGGCAAGGAAAAAAAGAAATGTTGATGAATCTTATATAATAAGATAAATAAATGGTTGTTACAGATTATATTGCCAGTTTCTTCCAAGTTTTCCTTGCTGCTAACCTTGGTCTATTAGACCTTCCACATAGAACTTACTTTGCTAGGAGAATTGGAAAAGGAAAAGCAAAACCAACAGACTTCAGTCTCCAGAATTCACTGCTCTTTCTTTCAAAATTTCTCCTCATCAACTTCTCTCACAGTGCAATAAATCACTGCTTGTCAATTTTCATTTCTGCACATATTTTTTTTAAAGAGAATCAGTACCAGTGCAAGTAGGGGACAAAATGTCACATGAACCCCAGGAATGTATCCTTGAAAAAATGGGGGACTGGACTCTACCTGTGAATAGTCCATTGCCTGTGGGTTGGACAAGTAGTGCTATAAGCAATAACCTGATATTTAAAAATTTTTAAATCATCTGTTTTTCTTTGAGACTTTCCTAAAATCCTACCCAGTGTCTAGTAGATCTTTGCAGTATCCTAATTTTCAGAAAGCTTTTCATGTGAGTTAATGCATTTGGAAGGATGAAAATTAAGAACAACAGCTTACAACTATCCTATTCTGCAAATTTAAGTTCTTCAAAGTTCTTTTTGAATACCAAATCCTTACTCCAAGAGGGTCTTGAAAGGAATCATTTTCAATTTCAATAAATATCCTTTTATACTCCCTTAACAGAGTAGAAAGAAGCTCTACACTGTAGAATAACATTCATTGCTTTTAAATTTTCTATCATCTGGTTATATGAAAGAGGAATGAATCAGAGAGCTTATTACTTATAACTTTGCACATGGTCCCACATAGATCTACTAAAGTGTCTTCCTGGGAGAGAGAGAGTATGTGAGGCTAAGAGATGCAGAGAATTATGTTCATACATCAGTGGTCTTAAAAGTACCATTGGGTTTCAGCAGTGATGCTTTTCAGTCAAGTGGGCCATGATGTGACCTCTATTAAATTTATGTGAATTGAAGAAAAGCTGTTACTCCCTAGATGACAAGCTGTTGAATGACAGTAAAGAGTAATTAATCACTCCTACTCCTATTTGTTAAAATAGCTATGCTTCAGGGTTTTTTTTTTTACAGGTAGTCTTATAATAGAGGTGTGGCCACACAGTTGGTTCATTCCACGATGTTTCGCCTTGATCTGACCAACCTGTAATTTGCTTATGCTCTGAAGCATGTAGATGATGCACATTAACCTTCACTTTTTCTCAGGGATTCCCCTAAACTTCTGTTATCTGATGTGTAAAGCAGATTAGAAATGTGATGAGTGAGATGAATTAATGCGATAGATCTTTCTTGCTCCAACTTTTCAGCTCATAACTGATTTTAAAAAGAAGATAATATTAATAGCATGCTTATTTTAAAGCAGTTATTTGTATCACAAAAATAAATATATTATCACATACAGATACCATATTTGTTGAATGCTGACTATGTGTTTAGAATTATGGTAAATCCTTTGTGTACAATATTCTACTAGCAGATGTACTTAATAAAATTTATCCTGTTAAATACTCTTTCTTCCAATTTTCAGACCAGAAAATTGGAAACAGTAGTAATAAGTTACTAGACAGTAAGTTCTAGAGTTATGATTTAATTCTAGTTCTGTTATCTCAAGTGGACCCTGTTTATTAGGTAGTATGTTCCTTAGTTTTTTTTTTTTAATCTACCCCAGCTGCCTAATGTCAGTTATAGTCAAATCCTAGAAGAACCAGTGTGATTCTGAACAGTTATCATAATGCTAGTCATTTATTTGATACTGCCTCATTCTTATTCTTCCATAGTGACATGTGTATCCATATATATTAATATACATCCACTGGATATTATGTAGCCACATATAAAGCATCAAATGTGACAAAAATGTATATAAGATAATGACGTGTAATCTAATTATATATGATATATAACATATCATATAATAGTATACATCATTGGATCTTTACCAAATTATAATATATATGACAAGCATAGGCTATCTATGATGAAATATACTTATACTCATATATCATTGAACTATCATTAGTGATATAGTAAGATAAGTAGAGTAGGCAGGAAAAAAAACTTGGTTACCATTTATTGAGCAATAAAGTAAGGCACTTTTTTATACATTAATAATTTCCATTATTATCTATTTTATAGATATTTGACTTTTTTTTAAAAGGGTAGGCTAGAATATATAGATATAAAGAGAAAAAAATATAATGATGGTAGAGCAGCTATCAGGAAATTTAAATGACTCAGTCATCTAGTTAATATTCCTTATTACCCCCCCAACTCATTGAAACTTAATAGGTAATTATTTCTTATCTACATATTTGATATTGGCTAAACTTAGCCAATGTAGGCTGTGTTCAGTTAGATTTATTTCTAAGAAGAGCTTAGAACTTCAAGTTAGCTAGGATAGGTAACAGCAGATATCTAAAACATTTTCATGGTAAAAGGTAGACATATAAGAAGATAGGACAATTGGGCAAGAATATATAATACCTTGCTAATTAAGATCCACTAATATCCCAATGGTCAAACAAGTTCAACATGAAAGGTTGGGACCAAGAGCACAGATGGGTGTATAATGTCAACTTGTTGAGGGAAGGTGGTGAAGAATTGAGACTAGTAACAATATATTTAAAGCAGAGAAATGCTTCTATTTCTCTAAGAATCTCTTTTTCAAATTTCTCATCTACACAACTTCATGTGAAAATGTGCAGGGCAGCTTATTACCACAAGATCTCTACTACCATTCTTTTTGTATCAGAATCTTTCAGGACAGGAATAGTTTTGAATTTGTATGTTAAACTCTAAGTTCAGGAGCTATTATATCAAAAATACTTTTCAGATCAAGAACTTATAATATGCTTTACTGTAGGAGTATTAAAACTATTTAATATACTAATAATACATTAATTTAAACATCTAAGAGAGAGATACAGTATGTAATATTTCACATATTTACTTGACCATAGAATTCCCTCCTTGAAACAAGATCTTTATTTTTTAAAAGAACATCTTGAAGGGCTGGCGTTTTATGTAATTCATTTTAGGAAGTACTTTCTTGAGACAACTTCCATTTTTCTTAATCCATTTTTCAAATGGGCAGGCATCTGGTTAATATCCCAATTTTGAGATAAACATTTTAGAAAGAATTTGATGCAGCAGGTTTTAGCACATCTGATCACAGGGTAAATGTGGTTATGTCATTGATAAGAGCTATTATATTCTATCTCAATTTATGTTACCCATATTATCTTTAATTCAATCAAGTGTTTCATAGTTTTTCAAATGTTCCCTTTTAAATATTCTAGAGATGTCTATGTGCATACTTATGGTATACCAGACATCAAGTTTGTGAGATGTCTATGCTTGAACCCAAGAAGAATGGAGTTCTAGGGTTATTTAATCTCTACTGTTACATAAGATATAACATTCTGGTCAGTAATTTTTTTTTAAATCAGTTATAAATATTTTGTTTCTCAGAATTCATTTTTAAATTAACACCTGGATATTACGCTATGAACAATAACACTTCTAAAAAAATTACCCATGAGGCTAAGACAGTTTTAGCTCAGTAGAAATACTTTTTGTCATCTAAAATTCTTTATGGAATGTTATAAATATAAAAAAATCATTTTAAACAGCTGAGAATTATATAGCCACTTGGGCATAATAAAAGTTTGGAGAATATATTATACTATGCAGATGAGAAGAATATATTAGTCAATATTGTGACTTCTTTTTAAATAGTTTGCTCTTAAAAAAAGGATAAAGGAAATTGATTCACTAATCTTTCAGGTAAAGTGCCAGTGTGTTTTTACATATTCCTTCCCTTATCAATACATTTGAATGCTCAAATAAAGATTCTGTGAGAAAGGATGTTCTGGCAGTAGTGAACCCCAAGCTCTCCATATGAGAGGGTCATACTTGGTTCCTGATATAAAAGGCCACAAAGTTTTCAGAATCTTTAGAGCCATGTCCTAGCTAAGAGTCAAGAGCAGTTTGATAGTTGTTCCTGTACTATTAAAAGTCTTGAAGTGGGCATTTGACATTTATTTGGCACTTCTATACAGTATTGTATCCTCTCCATGAAACTCTGAGGTCAGTCAGGCTGGCTTCATGTGTGAAGCTGAGACTCAGAAAGATCTAGTGATCAGTCCAAACTCACACAGCTACCTGAGAACTGTGTGTAACCAAAGTAATTTTTTGGAGTAACCAAAGTAATTTTTTATTTCAATTTCAAATTCAGTGCTTTCACCATCTGTTTATGTATTTCTTTTTGAAATATGTTGCTTATAAGATTTGTTTTCTGGTTACAGATATAGTTTATGTTATAAATTAGACTTAATTTCTTTCTCATAACTTGACTTTTAAAATGCTGAAGTGAAGAAGTAAGAGTTTAGGGAAAAAATTGATTTCAAAATATTTTCTGATTTAAATATTGTAGGAGAAAAAGACATGAAAACAATAAGAGGAATTGCATTTTTAAAAGGGACTTTAAACCAATATTTAAACCAAAACAAAAATAAGTTTTCACAGTACATGCCAGTCATTTCTCCATGCAAGGGCAAAACTTTATTTAAAACATAACCTTTGAAGTTTCAATGGAAAAACAGGCATGCTGTTTACCTGAGCTGGTAGTGAGACATAACAGAAAGGAGTACTTTGGCAAGAGAACTAATCAGGATTTCAAGGGATGTGAGAACAGGTGATAACTTACTTTGATGGCTCTCAGTCCAAGTGCACAAGAAGGGAATGATTACTTTCTCTCTCACCAACTAATACCTTCCTATCAGTCTCCTAAAGCCTTGTGAAAATGTTTTCCATTTCTAAAAGAAAGAGAAAGATTTGCCCAGACAAATAAGAAGTGAGTTTCTATGCTGACCTTGCTTAGGAAATACAGGTGCAACATGAATTTCACATCATTTTCAATTTCCTGTTCACTTATGTACTTCTAACAGTGACAACCTCTAGGGTAACATGTATGAAGGGAAAGAAAATTCTAAATAAATATTGTGGAAGGTCATAATGACAGGAGAAAACTCACGAGGAAAGGTGATGATTATGATATTAATTTTAAAATAAATATACTTTATTGATTACATATATTTTCTTACATTGCTGTGTACCACAAGTTTCTCCCACTTGTAAAATATCATCCTATTCACTTGTACTCATCTCTCCCCGAATTCCCCCTCCTTCTCTCCCTCCCACCCTTCCACCCTCCTTCCTCCCTTTTTTCCTCCCTCCCTCCTTCTTTCTCTCTGTATTTATACTTCAGTTCAGTTTAGTATTTACATATGCCATGTATAGTGCCAAGACTTTCACTTATATTGCCATGTCATATAGGCATTATATTATATTCACTTTACAAAAGCCAGAACTTGGGCTTAGGAAACCTCAAGGTTACAAAGTCATAGTAAATGACTGAGCTTGGATTCAAACTCAGAGCTGAGACTATTCTCATAATAACTGCAATCTTAAATACTCTAGTACTGAAAAATAAGCTACTAGAGTATTTAAACTATAGTACTGGGTTCCAAAAAAGAAAGCTTACACATCTTTCAATATGAGTCTGAAACTTATAAGTCATAGCAAAGTGTAAAGTTAAATATATTGAAAAGAATGATTAAGAAAAAAATATATTGAAAAAAATGATTGTATTTCAGGATGGGAAAGTCTTTGGATAAAAACATACCAGTTGATTAATAGAAGACTGAGTCAACTAGAAATATTTGTCGACTTGGATTTTAGTTGTTGCCAGGTCATATTTATTGTGGTTTCTGAGTTATTCTTATCATATAAAATTATTTCTAAATTGAAAATATTTAGAATATGACCAGAAAGAAGAGATGAAATATCCATTTTAACTCATCAGCATCCCAATTCTCAGATTTGCACAATATTTAAGACTTTTTACTACCAGGAAATGACATCAGAACAAATCCATAAATGAGAATTGCTTTCCCCTAATTAGCATTTTAGATCTTCCTTCAGGTTCTTTGTGAGTCTTGATGCCTTGTCATTTTCCAAACACACTCTGAGCAGCTGCGAACTCTGTTCAATAACCAGTCTTTATGATTGTCCTCCACACTCAGTAGATTTTGATAATGACAAATAAAAGGAAACAAGTATATGGACATGAAATATTCATGCTATTACACTCAATCAATTATGATAACACAATTATAACAACTTGGAAAAGTTTGCAGCATAAACCAATGTTGTAAATCCTGCTTGCATGTGATAACTAAAAATGTTCACCTTTCACATCACCCTGAAAATGTTTTAGTTTATTAAGAAATTTCTCTAGCTTCCCAAATTTATAAATTTATCATCTGAAATATGATACTGTCAGAAGATTGACAGTGAGCCGATATATATAGGGCAGAAGTCAGTTGCAATTCTCTGTATTTCTTATGAGCTTGACAAGTCACAAATATCTTATGTGCAGTCCTCATTATGGCTTCAAATTATTCTAGGTTCAAGGAGTGCATTGCTGACAATATTATGGTGAACATAAATAAGAAAATCATGCCTATGATGAGATCCTTGTTTAAAATAATCCCCCAAAATTACACATTAAAAAAATAAAACTACCTCCAGTTCATTCCCTCCCTCCCCCCCATGAAGCTCCACAATCATTGATAAAACTTTTTTTCTTTTGTCAAGTGTTACAAAAATTGCATATTTCACATTTTTGATGCATTAGGAAAGAAAAAGCAAAGACATTTAATCTTTTTTTTTTTTCATATGAAGTCATTCTACCTTAGCTTTGTAAGATTTTAGTCAGGCAACTTAATTTTAGTTTCACTTTAAGTTCATCACTTTGGGTATTACTCAAAGTTAACTGAAATAATTGGTATAAAGTATTCAATTAGGTTATTGCATATTATTATAACTCCCAATGAATAGCACAGAAGTGTAACTAAAGTCACTCTCATTTTCTTTATTTACTACTAAGTAATGAAGGACATGATATTCTCCTCCAGTCCCTGATAGCAATATATCAACAATTGCCAAAGAAAAATTATTGCTGAAATGAAATTTACTTTTTTTAATTTTTAAAAATATGGAATTATTTGTGAAGGTATATGGGAAAGTAAATAAGCCCATTAAGATTTGAGCTATAATATGGCTGTTAGACTTAGCAAATAAACATACCTGACACCTAGTTAAGAATTGAATTTTATGTAAATGATGAATAATTATTTAATAGAATTATGATTTATGTAACACTTATACCATACTACATCCTAAATTATAACCATGTTTATCATTTTTGAGTTGTGGAGTTATAATGATTTTATTTTATTTTTTTCATGATGTCACACTGGTTGTGTGCGGTTGTGACTTGACTGTTTAAAAAAAGTCTGCGTGGTGACAGAACACAAGGCTTGTTTTTTGGCACTGCCCCAATGTAAGAGATTACCTAGACCCAGACACGACTCCATTTACCAGAATCCATTCAAGTACTCTTCAAAAAGGAAGGGTCAAAAATAGTGGAGAAATTCCTTAGAGGATCAAGTAGTCAAAGACTAAACAGGGTGGAGAAAGTCAGAAAGCAGGCAAAAAAATTGCAGAGTTGAATGAGGTGCTTTCTTTAGAGGAGAAACAAAGGAAGAATTTTTTATGTTGAAACTCCTAAAGGCTAGACTGGGCCAACTCAGAGCTCTTCACCTGTCATTTGATTGTTCTATGACTTAAAGCTGTGGGCATAACAGGGATGGTGAAGAAAGGGAGGATAAGGATAATGGGAGCTGAGGTCCAGTGGAGACATACATACAAGGAAGCCACTGTAGGAAACATTTCTTATTTTGTGGAGATAGTATCTTAGAAATTTAGTCCTTTGTCTAAAACTAAACTTGATATATAATGGAAAATTATGCTTTAGGTAATTTATGACAGATATTGCCCAGGCTTGGAATTTAAATGACTATAGTACCACTGAATGAGTTCTGAATGGATTCAGATTTATGAAATTATCAAATGGTTCTGCAGATGCTCAAGCACACATCTTAAAGCCCTTCCAGTAGTTAATATGGAAGAGTTTTGCATAAATATACTTGATATACAAAACAATATGGATCCTAAAAAACACACTGTAGACCAGGCAGATCCCCAGGTCTCAGGTGTGTTATTATAAAATTTGTGGAGCCAGAAAACAATGCCAAAACTACGGATTTCTTTCCACTAATTGTTGAACAGTAATTTTTTTATTGTGATTAAAAATATCTGATATTGATGTTATCTGGGCATTTTTACAGAGAAAGTGAGAGAAGGAGGCAGAGAGAGAGAGAGAGAGAGAGAGAGAGAGAGAGAGAGAGAGAGAGAGAGAGAGAGAGAGAGAGAGAGAGAGAGAGAGAGAGAGAGAGAGAAATATGACTCAGTCGGCAAATGCAGTAACTAACAGATGCTGGGCAGTGACCAGGCAAGCAACTTTAAAATAGACTTGTATTCTTACTCAAATTAAAAATGCCATATGACTTGTTTATATTTGATTAACTACTTATCCCTCATAGTCAACCAGACCAGAACTTCCACCACCGCTCTCTTTCTATGCCAAGTTCCTGATTATATGATGAAACTGGAGGGTATAGGAAAAGCTATTCACCTCCAGCTGATTCAGATTAATAACGGAGACACAGGAACGATTTGGGAGAATAATGAGTCGCTTTCTGGTCTAAACACCAGCTCCAGGCAGTGGTTGATCAAACAAATACAAAATTATAAAGAGGAAAATGAAAACTTCCATTGAATCCTGGAAAAGGAAAATTTGAGATATAAAGGCATATTTTAACAAGCAGGTGGTAATTTTATGGAACTCAGGCTGTTATGACAAGGTATAGACCAGCAGTAACAATGATAACATACCAGAACAAGGTGAAGATCTTTTAAAAATTGGTGGGATAAAGGAAAACACAGTGCTTCATACTTATAACTGCTCATTAAACTGCCAGAAAAGGATAAAGAAATCAACAGTTGCCAAATGAATTGATTAGAAATTTGTGATTCATATTCAATAATTGAATGATGCATTCTTGTCTTTAAATTTAAAGGAAACATGGCTAGAATACATTACATTATTTAATTATGTCATCAACTTCACAAAAATAGCCCATATTAATATTATATTTATAGCTATATTTGCAGCTATGGTATAATTCTAGAACATTAAGAATTAATTTGACTACAACTGTTTCTTAAATTCCATAAAGTCTATTTTTGGTATTTATTTCTACAAATATATGATTAGCTATCTTAGCATATACATTTATTTCATAAGTAGAATATCTCATGAGTGCCCTACCAAGGACCACTGTCACTTCCCTGAAGAGGGAGGGGGAGGGATATGGGGCAAAGATCCAGAGTGGGGTTCTTAGATACCCAAGGTCAAGGGCAAGAACCTTTTTGTCTGGACTTAAGCATAGTAGTGTCTGTTCATTCTTACACCAGCAGTTCCTAGTGCAGAGCCTGGTATTCATCAGACATTTATAAATATTTTTTGAAAGGAAAAGATTGGATGTATTAAAAATAGGATATTGTGTCTTATAAGGTATGTCTGTGATATTTATAAAATTTATAGTATTTAAGGAACAGCTGCAGTAAGTGAGCAGAATTTTATTCAAATTTCTATTTCAAAAATTATTAAGTTTTATAACAAAACCTCTGTCCAAAAATAAATTAATTAAATAATAATAAAAGCCACTTAGCTGTGAGTAGATTTAATGCGCTAAAGTACATTTTTATAAGTTAATGTGAGAGGTTTTTGTTTTGGTTTACTCATTTTATACTTTGATATACTTTAGAAAAGCAGAAAACTATTTTTTTATCTATACATATATAATTATATACAAGTGTACTTATTTAGGATATATTTACCACGTGTTTTGATGTTTACCTTGATGAATTTAGACATAGTGTAGTTTCATTTTAAAAATTTCCTTGTGAACTAAGGAAATTTTATTTTATTTTTAAACCTATTATTAAGATAACATTATTTTATGACAGTATGATTACATGATACATGTTCACAACTTATCAGTAGTATGTTACCACACCAAAACACCATGAAATCACCACAGTCCTCTACCATAGTCCATTGGGTACCCTCCCACCTTTATTTCATTCCTGCCCAATGAGCCCATATAATAGCCTCAATGAACCCATTATGATAGCCTCAGTTTACCTGCAGATTTCCAGCATTGCTTTTGTTTAATTTTGTCTGTTCTTTTGTTTAGTTTCCTTATAATCCACATATGATTCACACCCAAAATTTGTATTTTCCTTCTGATATTTTTTAATATTAGCAACTATGGATTTTACAAATTTTATTTTTTATTAAGTAATTTATTTATACATATATATATTTCACAACAATCACATCATTGTGGTTTTTATTTTTTTCTCTCCACCAAATCACCCTACCGCTTCCACATTTCCCCTGTTTCCTCTAATAACCATTATCTTCTTTTTGCTGAGTTCAGAACTATATTCTTTCTGTTGCTTGCATGTAATTGGTATTTTTAAAGGTTGAATGAGTGAAGTCATCTGAAATCTGTCTTTCACATTTTGGCTAATTTTATTCAACATAATAACCTCAGAAGTTTCCATTCATATTTTTAGCTTTATTTTTATTTTTTTATTGATTGCACATATATATCTCTCTGTATATATATATATATATATTTATACACACACATATATATATATATATATATTTATACACACATCATTCTCTACCTGAGGTTTTCCCATCACCTTATCACATGTGAACAATCTCAGTCTTTTGTCTGTCCCAAATGCCACCACTTCATCTTCACAGCTATGTCAAATTCCACCGAATATATGCTCCACTGTTTATCTATTTGTCTGCTGAAGGACACTTGGGTTGGTTCTATGATTTGACTATAGTTGAAACAGTGTTGCTATGTGCAAGATGTAGGCTTTTTCATATTATAATTCTCATTTTATTTGAATAAATATCTAATAGTGGTATTGGTTGGTCATAGAAATTTTATTTTTATTTTTGATAAATCTCCATGTTTTTTTATTGGGACTATAAAATCTCCCTTTCCCAGCAATTGCAGTTTGGCTAACATTCACTTTCATATGTTCCATTTCACAGGAGTGAGGTGGGATCTCATTGTGTTTTTAATTTGTACTTCTCTTATAGTAAGTGATGCTGAACAATTTTTCATGTCTGTGTGTACTCCGAATGTTTTCTTTCTAGAAGTATCTATCCAGGTCCTTTGCCCATTTTATAATGGATCTTTTGTTTCTTCATTATTGGATTATAAAAATACATTCTAAATTTTGAGATGTATGGCATGCAAGTTTTTCTTCTTTTTTTATAGCTTGTCTTTTTTGTCTTTTTCATGGTTTCTTTTGAGGTGCAAAGCTTTTAAATTTTATACAGTCCCATTATTTACTTTTTCTTTTGTTTCCCTTGCTCTTAGGGTTGTATTCCCAAATAATCTTTGTTGTAGGTATCCTGTATTATGTCTTCTACATTTACCCAAGTAGCTTATGACTTCAGCTATTATGCTCAAATTTTTAACCCATTATGAATTAATTTTTGATGTATGGAGTTAAATATGGGTCATATTTTATATGTTTTTGCAAATTTTTATCCACATTTTCTTACTTATTAAAAAGGCTAGCTTCTAAATTGCATGAGCATAGCTCCTTTGTTGAAGATTAACTCTCCAAAATTATATGGATTTATCACTGGGCTTTCAATTCTGTTCCATTGGTCAGAGTTTCTGTTTTGGGTCCTATACCATAGGGTCTTGATTTCTGTTGCTGTGTAATAATAGTTTGGAGTCAGTAAGTGTGATACCTCCATCTGTCTTCTATTCTCTCAAGATTGTTTGTTCTATTTTCTTTTAGCATTAAATCTGTAAATTGCTGTAAATCTGTAATATGGCTATTCTTCCTACCCATGAGAGTGTTGTATCTTTACATTTCTTTATGTATTCTTTTAGTTCCTTTAAAAGTCTTATAGTTTTCCTTTTATAGGTTCTTCACCTTCATTAAGTTTATTCCTAGATATTTTATCTTTTTTTGGCATGATTGTAAATGGAACTATATTTATTATTTCTCATTGTTCAGATACACTGTATGTATATAGAAATACTACTGACTTTTTTATTGATTTTATGTCCTTCCACTTTACTCCATTCATGCATTATTTCTAAAAGTTTTTTGTAGAATCTCTTTGATTTCTCTATGTATATTAGCAGACCATCTGCAATTAATGACATTTTCACTTCTTCAGTTTCAATTCCTTTGTCTTTTTCTTGCCTTATTGCTTCAGTTAAAGCTTCCAAAATGATGTTTAATAATCATGGTGATAGTGGTGAGACATATCTTCTTCCTGATCTAGTGGAAATTCTGATAGCTTTTCATCGTTGAGTATGATACTGGCTTTGTCATATATAGCTTTTGTAATATTTGGATAAGCTCCATTTACTCCCATATCTTGTAGGATTTTCATCATAAGTGAATGTTGGGTCTCATGCATGCTTTTTTTGGAGGGAGCATCAATTGAGATTATCATGCGATTTGTATCCTCCCTTTTGTTGATCTGTTGGATGACACTGATTGATTTACATAAGCAGAACAACTTTGCATCACTGAGATGAAGCGTACTTGATTGAGATGAATGATTTTATTGATATGCTGCTGTATTCTTTTGTTAAGATTGTTTTTATATTTTCATATGTTCATTAGATATTAGATGTTGCCTAGAATTTTTTTTTCCTTTTTTGATACTTTCTTCATTTGGTTTTGGAATCAGGGTAATGAGGGTAATGTTAGCCTCATATAACATGTTAGGCAGTTTTTCTCACTCTTCAATATTTTTGAAGACTGTATATGGGTGGTTAGTAAATCTTTGTAGGTTTGGTGGAATTCAGTAGAGAAACTCCCTGGTCCTAACATTTTGTTCTTGGAGAGATTTTTTTAAAAAATTATTCTTTCAATTTTAGCACTTGTGGTTGAACTAGTTAAGCTGTATTTTATCCTGGTTCAGTCTTGGGAAGTTGTGACTTTTGTCCATTTCTTCTAGGTTGTGTAATTTGTTTGCATAGAGATTTAAAACAGGTTCTTATGATTCAGTGCATTTCTACAGTGTCAGTTGCAACTTATCTATTTCATTCCTGATTCTACTGGTTTGTATTTTCTTTCTTCTTTTTAAGTATACCTAATGACTTGTCAATTTAAAAAAAATTTTTTTTCAAAGAACCAACTCTTGATTTCAACAATCTTTTTGACTTTTTTTTTTTTGTTTTCTATTTTACTCATTTGTTCTCCAAATTTTTATTTTTTGACATCTACTGGTGTTTGAGGGCTTTGGTTGTTCCCTTTCTAGTTTCTTCAACTGCAGAGCTAGAATTTTAAATTGGGATCATTCTTGTTTTTATGAGCCTACATTGCTCTATTTCCATATTGTACTGCTTTTAAAGCATCCTATATGGTCTGGTAGTATATCTTTCCATTTTCATTCATCTCTGTATATTTTTAAGTCTCTTTAACTTCTTTATTGACCCAAGAATTGTTCATAAACATTTTTTTCACATATTTTGTTTGTGGTTGATTTCAATCTTTGTAATATTGTTATCTGTAAAAATGCTTGATATAATTTCTAAGTCTACACATTTTCTGAAACCAGTTTAATGTCCTAGTATATGATCTATTCTTGAAATTTTACATATATGCTGGAGAAGACAATGAATGTGTTTATTTCTTTTAGAATGGCAAACCTTGCAAATGTCCAGTAAATTCATAGGATCCAAAACTTCATTAAGACTTTCATTCTTTGTAATTTTCTGTCTGGATGACATATTCATTTGTATTGTGGTGTGTTGATGCCTCTGGCATTGACTATTTTTGGGAGATATGTTATTTTAGGTCTGGTAATGGTTGCTTTATGTAACTAGGTGCTCCAATTATTTCAAGCATAGATATTAATAAGACATCTTTTTCATGAGTTGTTTATCATTATATTGTGTCCATCTTGGCTCTGAATATTCTTCTAGCTAAAGATTTAGCTTATCATATATAAGAATAGTAGTTCCTAATTTACTTTTTGAAGTATTATGATCTTATTCCATCCTATTAGTTTTAGTTTAGCTTCTAATTCCTTTGGTTTTACATAAATCTGTGATTAAGGAAATGTTGATGGCTGGAATTTTTTCACTCACATTGTTAGTCTATGTCTTTTTATTGGTGAATTAAGACCTTTCACATTTAAGATAGTTATTAATGTAAACTATTTATTTTTTGTCATTTTTTTTTTTTTTTTGAGACTAGGTCTTGCTATGTTGCCCAGGGTTGTCTCAAAACTACAGACTCAAGCAATCCAAAGTCTAAGCCTCCCAGTATCTGGGCATGGGCCATCACACCCAGCTCTACTTTTTTTCTTAAATAATTTATTTATATATATTTCACATCTTTCTATTCCCTGAGGTTCACCCACCACCTCCCCTCCCTGACTGCTCCCAGCCCCCACCAGTTGTGTACTTTAGTTTGGTTGTTACCTTGCTTTGACTTTACCTCCTGGCCTTTTGTTTGTTTTTCCTATATCCCATATATTAATGAAACATCTTGGTTTCTGTCCTTTTCTTTCTGACTTGCTTCTGCTAATAAGATTTCTTCTAGGTTCATGCATGTTACTTCAAATACATGAAATTTGTCATTTTTACTTCATGAGTAAGAGACAACAGACAAAACAAACAAACAAAAACCCAAGCAAGAGGGAGGAAATTTTTGCCCTCCACAAAAGTGATAAAAGGTTTGATAACAAAGATACATAAGGAACTCACACAACTTAGCAAAAACAAAATAAGAAGCCCAGTCAAAAGATGGGGAGAACTAAAAAACATTTCTCCAAAGAGGAAAAACAAATGGCCAACAGGCACATGAAAAAATGTTCTTTCTACTCTTTTTTGGTTGGTTTTCTTTAGTATTCCTACCAATTTCTTAGCTTATTCATCTGTGGGTGTACATTCTGGACTTTTGGTTAGTAGTTATTCAAGTAATATTATACTTGAATTCTTCTTTACGATACTTTATAAGCTTTTGTCTGCTCGCTGATATTTAATTAAAGAGTTTCTACTCATTTCTCTTGCCCTTTGTTGTTTCGTTATTGGCTCATAGTATTCTTGTTCTTACTATTAGCTTGGGTTGCTATTGTCATTTTGCTAAGGACTTTGTGCTTCAGTTTTCTTTAAGTATTAATTTTAGTGCTATTCAAAGTGCAAATCCAGTGGTAGTAAGCTCCCATTAACTTCTCTTACATTTCTGTTACACTTTCATATTTATTTCATAATTTCACAAGACAGTAAATTCTTAGCTTGCACATATTGTCTTTAAGGATGCAGATATTTCCTTCTACTTGTTTTGTGTTTAGAAAGAGTTTAGACCTTATGGGAAAATCTTAATTTGTGAACCTTTTAAAGTTATCTTTGTGTTATTCCTTACTTCCTGTAATTTTTCCTCTATCTTTCATTTTTGACAATTTGGCAGTTAGGAGTCCAGTTATCAGGCTTTTTGCATTTGTGAATTTTGTATTTTCTCTGTTTGATGGTCCTTCCTATTTAATTCATTCTATAGATTTGGGGAGTTTTCATCTATTATTATTATTATTTTTGAGTAAGGTTTTTATTCATATTTCTTTTCCTTCCCCTTCTATGAGCCTGATCTACTTAGGATTTCTCTTTTAATTGAGTCTGCCATTTCCTGTTGTTTCCTCATTTTTTCCTTGTCTCAATGTTCTTTCTTTTCTAAATGTATAATTTGTTCATTTGAGTCTTCTGCAGCTGAAATTCTTTCTTCTGCCATTTTAATTGTTCAAAATTCTTTCTAAATTTGTCTGCTTTTCATTCAGTCTCTTTTTGATTTCTTTTAATATAGTCTCTTTCTTTGGAGGGGAATTTTCTATACCGGAACCTCTTCCGGAGTCTGTCTGCCTTTGACTGACCTCCCAGTATTTCATTTAACAATTTTAATATTGTTTTAAAATTGTCACATAGTTTTTCTATTTTTTTCTCCTTTATATTTGTTCCAGGACTTCTGTCCTTTTCATTTTGTTTTTCTATCTCCTGTACAGATATTCCTTGCTTCCTAGGTGTGTGTATAGCCTTATTTATAGCTATTTATGAGTATGTACATATTTGGGACACTGGGGCTTTATCTTTGTTCTTTTCTTAGTTTACCATGGGGTGAGGTGGATATAGGAGAGGTGTCTGAGTTTGAGATCTCAGTTTGAGGTGATAGCATACTCACCTTTACCTCTTGTTTTATCTCTCTTCTCCCCACAAAAACCCTGTATTGTGCTTGGGTTGTGTTCACTTCCTACCCCACTTCTCTGTTCTTTCCTTCTGAGGGTCATGCTGTGAAGCATGGGTGACCAATTGAGAAGAGCAATGCCTGGACCAGTCTTTGGAATTAACTTGCACTTGTCCTGAAGATAACACTGTTCTATAGAAGAGACCTCAGCCATTCATTGATTCATTCACCCACTCACCCAGCCAGGGTATTTCTTAAGTACCATTATTTTTTAGGAACCTGTTGGAGGTCTGAGGAAGCTGTGAAGATTGATACTAAAAAGGTGAGTATTTGCATAAATTGTCATGATGTCTTGATAGGAGAGGAGATAGCCAGAGGATGAAACATTCTGGAATGCTGTTTTTGGTGACGTTATTTGAAACATTTATTCTGGTCAGAACTATTTAAAAATAAATGGACAACATGTGATGATGTGAATTATCTTCAGGTAGTATGCCCCTCCCACCCCCAGCAGTGATGACATTTTAAAATGTAGATATAAAAAAAAACAAAAGACTTTTTAAACTTTAAGATTTTCTACATCTCATGCTCAACTCAGTGACAAGTACTTGAGAAAAGACTAAAGAGGAAAAATAAGACTCAAACCCCATCAGTAGAGAGTTGATTTGGACAAAAAGGAAATGTGAAAGCACATATATTGAGTAGAGTGTTCTCTTCCTCTTTCAATGCAGGAGGCCATAACAATTGTCCCAACAAACGTTTACCTCAATTTAGCTGCTGAAATGTTACTATCTGTGGGTGGCTGAGGAAGGTAGTACCTAAATGAGAGGCAGACGAAACAGTGAACTTAATAGATTCCCAGAGATGGGAAGCATGATTGCCTCTATCAGTGACAGCCATCAATAAGGAGGAGGATAAGGATGGGAAAGAAGGAAACTAGCTTGCTGATATGCAGAAGGAATTCTCTTTTATTTAAAGAGACTTATAGAAATGGAGGTGATAGTTTGTCAGGAATGGGAAAAATAAGGTGAGGAAATCAGGTGCTGTAGACCTGCTTCAAACTGTATTGTGTGGTAAGCAATAGATATAGTATGGTGAGCTGTTGGGTGAGTGAGTGAGTGAGAGGGAGAGGGAGAGGGAGAGGGAGAGGGAGAAGGAGGGGAAAGAAAGAAGGGGAGGGAGGAGGGAGAGAGAGAGAGAAAGAGAAAGAGAAAGAGAAAGAGAAAGAGGAAAGAAGAGAAAAGAGGAGAGAGGAGAGGGAGTGCCCAGGGAAAAGAGCATGAAGATTTCTGGGGAGGTTACGGGTTTGCCTGCCCCTCGACTCCCTAGCCCTTTCCTGCTCTTCCTGGTGTGTGTGTAACTGCTAATAGCACTAAAGAACTGACACAGAATGGTGAGCCTGATGCCTGATGCTACCCTGACAATTGAGGATGATGGTTCCATGATGGGAATCTTGTTGAAATTTGAAGAAAGGTACTAATTGGGAAAATAATAAGCAAGAGGAATGAGACTGGGACACCACACAGGAGGAAATGTGAAGGTGACAATAAGTTCCAGAAGTGTGGTTTTATTTCCTAGACTCAGCAAACACAGCCCTTTATGCACAGGTGGGTCTCAAATATGACCAGAATTATGAGACCTGCTTGAAGATTTCTGACCAGATAAGGCTGTAAAAGGCACATTGTAATCATGTTTCTTGTTTTTCAGATATGTTATGTATTAGCAAGCCTGCTGTTAGCAGGTGCTGAAGAACTCCCTCAAAGAAAATTTCAAACCAAAGAAAACATGGTAAAGCCCTAAAGAAAAAAACAAAACCACCTTCTACTTATGAGTTAATATGCTTCCACACCATATCATATCATCTTAAGATCAGAGGCAGGGCACACGTTCTCATCCTTTCCTTGCAAATGAGTAAACTGAGACTGGTGGTTCACAGAAATCAGATGGGGATGAGCTGGATTTAAAACACAGGTTTTCTGATTGCATTTCTTAAATAGCTGCAGTATTTTACCTGCCAAAGAAAGCTGCTGTACTTTGTCATGCTCCTTGGCAATTTGTAAGTGCTTCTTTGTCGGTATATTTACCTTGATAAATTTAACGTAGAGTGATGATCTATTACAGCATAAGGATATGGTAAAAGTAGGAGCGATGCTCCATTTCAGTTTTTCTGAGTTCTTAATGGAATAAAAAATTATGAGTAGCAAGTTTCTAATCACTATATATGTAAAGGATAAATAAAATCCAGCTGGCTACGAGCAACTGTTCTTCTATGAATAAAGACTGTCCATTTTCTCTTGTTTTGATTTCATTTTATTAATCTCAGAGCTATTAGATGGGAAGACACTGGCAGCTCAATTTATGTATTACCAGTTTTTGGGAAAAAGTTGTTCAAATAATATATCTTATTGCTTTGCATCTACTACCATCACTTCTGAATACAGCATAGTATGTATTTCCTGTTTCATGCTAGCTCGTTTTTATCATTAAATAGTTTACTATTTTCCTTTTGCCTTCTTTGTTCTTATCACTAGAATCATATAATTAGTAGTTTCACTGTAGGATGTTAGGAAAAGAAGAAATAGATCTACTAGCAAATTCATAATATTGATGCTTCCAATGTCAAATATAATAATTTGAATATCTAACTAGGTCTCTTTAATTTGCTGTGGCCATGTTTTGCCTTTAATATGTGGAAGACATTTATCGAATTTTCACATCTTAATAAAAACTCTTTCCTGGTGTGTTTAATAGAGTGACATTTCACATTGAAGTAATAATAACACCTGATATTTCTTCATAATTGCATATTTGTATTAGGGTCCTAATTAGTAAGTTTGCTATTATTTGTTTCCTCAACATGAACTAAGTCTAGCTGTCTTTTTGCTAGCTTTCATAATTTAGTCATTTGTTATTAATCTTATGAAAAAAGGCAACATGCTTCACATCTCACATTTCACATACATGAGAAAAATGTTTAAATACAGTGTATAAATACATGTAGGTTAAAGTGAACAAGAGGTTAAGAAAGTGGCATTCAAAAGGAAAAAAATCTCTTAACTTTATAATTTAAAAATGATTTTCAAAAATTTAATCCCTACATTTGAGAAAATATAGATCAGGTTATTAAATGCATATTCAGCATAAGGATATTAGAAGATAAATTTCCAAGGGTCTCTAACTTTTGTGCATATCTTAGAAATTAGATAATAACTACTCTTTTGTTCTGGACTATCTTTTCAAGGAAAATTATATATTGAAAAGTTCCGGAAGAAATAAGAGGAGTCACCCTCTGGAGAAAAGGGGAAGTCATGCTTACTGCTCAGTAAAAATGATTCAGGTTTCTTATCCCTGAAATTGCTCTTCTGTTAACACCATCCATGGTGGCTGTGGGCATCTACTGGACCTCATTGTTGTCACTTCTGTGGAACCTGGAGGTTAGGGGAACTGAGGCTGATGTAATGATGCTTAGATTGCAGGCTGCACCATGAATAATAGTCTTTTGTTTGTGACTCAGAAGTCTCACGTTTTCTACTACCATTCAAGAACCCAGGCAGGCTGTACTGCTAGCTTCATGGCAAGTAGTATCCCATAGCCTTCATTGTTTTTGACCAGCCAAAAGTTTAGAAGCAAGCAATTTACCACATACCATGTTCTCCATTAGTCAGAGGGTGTGGTTGTCCGAGTAGAGGCCTCCCAAAGATGTCTGCCTCTTCTAAATTTGTGATGTTTTAAGTAACGGGGCAAGAGAAAATTAAGATTGGCAATAGAATTAGGTTGCTAATTGTCTGCTTAAAATAAAGGGATTTTCCTAAATTATTTGGATGAACTCAGTAAAATCCCAAGAGTTCCTTGAATGTGGGAGAGATGCATAAAGCCAATGTTAGAGTCAGAGAGATTTGAAGATTGGGTACTGTGAATGTGAAGTTGGAGGAGGAGCCATGAGCCAAGGATGTGGGCAATTTTTAAAAACCAGAAAAGGCAAAGAAATGGGAACTACTAGAACCCACAGAAGGGATTACAATCCTGCAGAAACCCTGATGTTAGTTCAACAAGTCATTTAGTCAGTGGAACTAAAAGATAATAAATCGTTTAAACCACAAAGTTAGTGATAGATTTTTAAAAATACATATTTATTCTTTTAAAAAAGTGTATAATTTTTAAGTATATACATATATATCTATATATATATACTATATACTTTATATAAACTGGATACTATATATAGTATATATACACAAATATATACTATATATACACAAATATATACTATATATAGTAATTTATATACACTATATATTGTCTTTCTTTATAAAATATATATATTTGCACAATGCATTATCTACAAAATACATATTACTAGTATATATATATATAGGTGTTCTATGGTTTATGCAGTCTTTGTAATATTCATATATATATATATATATATAGAGAGAGAGAGAGAGAGAGAGAGAGAGAGAGGGAGAGTAAACCATAGAACACTAATTCAAAAAGGACAGTATTAAATGTTTCTGACAGGGAAAGATTTTTGTTTTTTTCTCATTGCCTGTCTAGTTATGCTCATCTTTTTGACTCTCAGTATAAACATTCTAGTTTTTCAAAGGTGAGTTCCCTGTTCACCATTTCTGAGTCCTTCTTGTTATATATCAGAAGACTATACTTTCTGTAAAATTTCCACAAATTGTAATGCATATTAGATTTTATCGTAATTTCATAATTAGGCTTTTTCATAATTTCACTAAAACATTATATATTTCAGGTCAAGGTTGAGATATGTCTTTTTTAGTGAAAGTCTATACTTCCTTTTAACACTGTTCTTGTTACATTTTGTAAATGTAAAATGTCTTTAAATGCAGTAATGTTGTTAGAAAGCAGTATTTTCTCTTGTATCTTGGAATCCCATGTTGATCTCTATTTGAAACTTTATTGTGCTGATACATAAAATCATGTATCTGGGAACCACCACTCTGGTGCTGTCAATTGTCATGTACTATCATAGCCTCTTACTGGAGCATGCATCTCATTTTGTTGTCATTGCTTTTCTTTTGTTTGTATCCAAACAAGAATCTTCATAAAGGGACAGAATAGAACATGGCAATGTGGGATACATGTCCAGAGGCCAATATAGTGTTAGGCACAGAACAAGTGTAAATTAAAAATCTGATGAGTGACACTAAATTAAGAAATAAAATTTTCTAAGATCTTAGTATAATTAATATTATTTTAAGTATTAAGGTCATAGTCACTGTTAAAATACTCCAAGATAAAAAATAGTTCTGTTTTTGCACATGACATTCTCCTAAAGTTTTATTCCTAAATCAATGTCTTAAAAAGATGTCAATATTCCTATACACATGTAACAAATTTCTTTTAGAACTCTGTAGTTAAACAACAACAACAAAAACCCTTCTCTCTTCTCATGGAGCAGTATTTAAAACTAGTAAATATGAATTAGCTAGCTGAGTTCCACTTCCCTTTTCACATAGGCTCCTAGCAGTATATAATAGCACTCTGTGTTCAAGTACAAAGAAGAACAAGCTTTTGATTTCCTCTATTTCCTCTATTCTATCCTCTCACTTTGCCCCTTCCCTCCTCAATTCCTTTTTGACTTGTGTTTATTTTCTCTTATTGTGGTTATGCTTCTTTGTACGGTATAACTCTTCAAAAACTCTTTACAAAAATTAATGCACAGCTGACTCAGTCACTGACATATCATGACCATAATATATGAGATTTTACAACTGTTAGGTTATGCTCTTTCCACTTGATTTTGTCTGATTTTTTCCATATGGGAGCAATATCCAAGGATCATATTCACACTGTATATTTTACTTGTAACTATTTAAGTAAATGAATCATAAATGTTTAAACACAAATCTTGTTTTGGACATTATAATATCTACATAACATGTTGAAAAAGAAAATCATTTTGAGCTAAGGAAATCACTAGCATATGGTTGTGAACATTGCATAAATGACCATAAGGGACTGATATATCTTCTCCAGCAGGTATGTATAAAAATGTACAAGGCCAGATTCTTCTATGAAATAATACAGGCAAAATTTAGGTAAGTTTAATTAAATAACATGTTAAGGGAATTGATGTATCTACATCTCCAATTACAAAAAAATACAAATACAAATGAGGATTGTAGGTTTTTTTTTTAAGTGTCTGTTTCCATGAGGTAAGAGTTGGAAATTCAAATTAGAATGGAACGAGCTTCTTCCCCAAAAGATGACAAGTCATGGGAATCACTTGTGAATTCACCATACTAGCATGAGAAGATCTGTTTTTCTTATATTTTTGAGCTCATATTCCACATTGGTTTTAGCTATCTGTTAAAATTCATGTCAACCATTTTCTGTTGTTGGTTATTGATTTGGCTATGTTGATTACAAGATATTTTGACTATCACTCTTGGGTATATGTAAGAATTTATTTGAAAAAGAGCTGTACTCTAAATAAGGTGCTACATTGTGGTGGTTATAGTCACTATAACCACAAAGGGATAAGTTTAAGTTCTAATGCAACTGTTTGTTGGTAACATAATCTTTAGAAAGTTACATGACTCCCCCAAATCTTTATTTTCTTATCTGCACAATGGGGCTAGTGATCATCCCCCTTCTTTGGGTAATTGTGACATTTGAAGAAGGGCTAATATAGCACACACTAACCACTTAATAAATGCTGGCTTACTGCTCAAAACAAAACAAATTAGAGTTAAGACCACATATCAAAGTATTTGAACAAAAGCAATTTCAGGGCAATAATGGAAACCTTTTTTTCCTGTTGAGTTTGAAAGTGAAGAAAATGTTTCTGCCTTCTGTTCTTAACCCATCTTAGAAATAAAGAATAAATGAAAATAATTTTAGAATCTTCCTGTGTCTATACCTATGTGTAGATTTTAAAATTGGAAAAAAAAATTATTACTGGATACAACTGCTACTCCAATTTCAGCACTTGTCTTCTAATATTATTGAGGAAAAATAGTCTATCTAGAAAATTACTGCCACCGTTCAGAGGCAATTCCAAGTGGGTATCATGATTGACTAAACCATTATTGAAAATTTTTATATTTCCTGTTCTAAAGAAACATGTAATGGGAGGAATAAAATTATTTTTCTTCTTGAAATCAATGGCTTATACAAGACACTAATTAAAATATAACACACTCAGCAAAATTTAGCAAGAAAAAATTCACCCAGAATTTATATCACTGTGCCACCTTATGCTGCTGATAGCATACATTATCAGATGAATGAACATTCCAGGTGAAATCTACTTTTAGATGGCTATAAGTCTCTACCATATTTACTTTGCCTCTAGGGATTTGTTTTAGAAAAACCTGAAAAATTCTCAATATGGCGCATTATAAACAACAACAAAATCTAACATGTTAAGATATCAAATAATAAACCTTTTCAAACTGCCTAAGAGTCTATAATCTAATCCAATATATAAGAAAATGCTTTTTATATGAGAAACATAACTGATAAAGAAGTTTCTAATTTTTTATAGACTAAGAAATTTTGTTCTAAACATTATTGCTTAACTACTATCCCATTTCTTAAAAATATGAGCATGCACTTCATTTTAGAGACACTTACTTCATGCTGTAAGAAATAGACATGCAGGTTAGCACAGGCATGACAAAAGGATGAAAACTGAGTCTAATGCAAGTTTACAACCCACACAAATTAAAAAAGGGAGCCATTTTCTTCTCTTCAGAAAATTATTAGAATTATACAGGAACAAATTATTTGACCAAAAGGGACTTTTCAAACTTATTTTGGATTTACAACTACTTCACTCCTAAGACAAACACCAGTAGCCCATTAGGAATTAGGGTGAAATAATAGACATAGAAATTGGAATAGAAAAACACAGAAAAATCCAATATTAATAAGTCTACTACAGGGAAAGATGCTCAACTTACTCATAATAAGAGAAATGGTTGTCTTGATTTTTATCTATTATTTTGAAGATTAAAAAAATCATAGCAGCAATTTTGTGGGAGTAAAGAAAAACAAGATCACACACACACACACACACACACACACACACACACATATATATATATATATATGCTTGATGGAACTCTTCATAATATTAAAGTTTCAAACTTACAAATTTTGAATTGTAATTCAAGGAATGTATCCTGCAGATACAGTTTATTTATGTAAAATGCTACATATGCAAGGTAATTCATTTCAGCACAACTTAAGTGCAAAACACTGGAAACAAACTTAAATATTCTTCAATGGGGAAGAGCTATACTATATCTTTATCTAGAGCTATATCTATATGTACATCTTTAATATCTATGGATACTATGGATACTATGCATAGGATATGCATAGGATACTATGCAGTGATAAAGCAATTTTATATACTAATATAAAATAGTATCTAAGACTTTTTTTAAGAAAACATCAATTATCAAAAGGACTATTGTGCATACCCATTTTGTTTACATTTCTTAACTTAAAAGTTCATAGCGGTTGTGAATTGGGAAGGCTGGAGTAGAGGAGTGGGAAGAAAGCCTTTGTAGCATACAATTTTATTCTCCTTAGATCTTAAAATACATGAATATATTAAGTGTTCAAGAAGTAAGACATTTATAATATATAAAACAAAAATAGAGTGAGTGGTCTACCATGCTTCCCATTGGTGATAGTCATGCTATGTTGGGGTGAGTTGGGGATGATCTCTAGGATCCTACTGTGTATGTCACTGTCATCAGGATGCACTTAAGTGGTGGTGGAAAAATCTATCACATCCACCCACGTCTCTTTCTTTGACTCCAGCTACGTCTTTCTGCATTCATTTTCATTTTTCTGTATTCTTCCTTTGACAAGTTAAATTAACAAGTGGCCGTGGCAACAGCTGTGTAATTCCTTAAATGGACCTTTCCACATCTAAGTTCATGTTCTTTTGATACTCCCCTCTGACAAGAGCTCTACCTAAATCCATCACTTAGTAGTTGGGACCTGCTTTAAAATGTACCTTCAGTGTTAATGCCACAGAAGCAGAGAGAAATATACAATAACTCAATTTTAAACTATGTGTGAGGGTAATTCTCTATGGTAGCCAGAAATACTGATCAGGCCTTTTAGAACCAGCAATAATTTCTTGTATGCCAGGATGACATATGTCCCCAGTGTTAGAGAGCTTAATATTTTACTTCTTTTGCATGAGTTGATAGTTGGTGCTACTTTCATGAACCACACAAGTGGCTGGACATTCCATTCATTCCTATTTTGAGATTAGTATCAGGGCTGACTTGTTTCACACTACTTTGGTTATCTTTTGTGTTCGAAAGTTGAGTTAAATTTTGAAGTTATAAAATGACTAAAAAATAAAAGAATCAACTGGCATGAAATCACTCCCTTTCAACATTCACACTTTATGAAAGCAACAGAAAATGTGAATATTGATTATTTTGTTAATTTCCATTTTCACCATTCTGCTTGATACTTAAAAATATTTATCTGCCATTAAAATGTTGCATGCCAAAAAATAGTTATCACCCTTATCTCAAAGCCAGTGGTCTAGAAAACATCCCGAAATAGGGTGTACTCAATACTCAGCTTATACACACACACATACACACAATATGTTAATAAAGTGACTGAGAATTCTTATTTATCAATATTTAAATTACTGAAGGCAAATTAGAGTGATTTTCTTATTAACAAGATATTGTTACCACTATACATATTGATAAGTAGTCATAAACATTTATCCAGTAGTACTTCAAGAGAAAAATCCAGTAACTACAAGTGAACATGCCAAAATATACAAACAACCTTGCTAACTTTAAAGGTGTATTATAAAAGCAATTTATCATTATAGCAGTTTACATAATTCTAACAACCTTTACTGTTTTCCTATTAGTACTGTACATATATTGGGAAAAAAAAAGACAAGGGAGGTACAAGTAACAAAAATAAGAAAATAACCACTTATACTTTGCTGAATTGGAAAGACTTTATTTCTCCTCTACTTCAGACTGAGGATTTGTCCAGTTTTCCAAGAAGAATGAGCCTAAGTTGATTCTATTTTGACCTTTACTTCAGCTGGACCACTCACCAGTCATATTGAAGGAGGGAAATAACACTTGCCACTCCAAGAATGTTTCAGCTCCTCTTTGAAGTCTCATTTCCATTGTGTCCTGTGGCTTCTCTTTTGAAATCCACCCACTCACTCTGCCCAGTCTATTGCATAGTCCCTCCTATGGTATCCTCATATGCTTAATCAGGAGGTTGAATGGTCTCTCTGTGTTCTTCCATTTAAGCTGGACTCTCCAACAAAGCTGTCCTCAGTAGTCTCTATCATTTAGAGATCTGTCCCTTTAGAGCCTTAGCACAGTCACTGAACACCGCCAATCAACTGTTCCATCCCTTTGAACCTTATAATTTACCAGACTCTTGATTATTTCTCCACATTTATTAACAGAACTGGATTATGGTTCCTCTTTGCTCTTTTTTCCAATATTGTCTTTAGTGACTTTAACAATGTTTACTTAGTTCAGCTCATAGTAAGTTCTTAAGGGTTAATTTCTTTCTCTTTTCTTCATTCTCTCTCTTTTTGTCTTTTTTAAAGAGACTAGGTCTCAGTATGTTACCCTGGGTAGTCCCAAACCTATGGACTCAAGTGATCCCTAACCTCAGCTTCCCAGGTAGCTGGGATTACAGGCATGTGCCACCATGCCCAGTTGTTTGTTAGAGACTAGGTCTTTTCATGTTGCCTGGGGTAGCCCGAACCCACGGGCTCAAGTGATTCCTTGTGTCCGCTTCCCAAATAGCTGGGATTACAGGCACACCTACTGCAGCCGACTCTTCTTTAAGGACTTTAAATATTCAGCTGACTCATTTAGTATTCTGATCTCTCACCTTTTTTTAAAATTTCAAATCTTTTAGCTTAGCAACCTTATCCATGGAACAGTTTAGTATACCCTCTCAGATCTTATCCTTGTACAACACTGTTTGACCAAATCTCCTAGCCTTTGTTTCCTGAGTCTTTAATTCTTATGCACCTTTCCTTCAACCTTCAGTCCTTAAGTCACTATGTACTCTCTCATCTGACAACTCTCTTCTGCCCTTTCCTACCCAGCCCAGACTCACAGTCCATGGTTATAACCTTTCTTTCATCATTATCACAATAATTCAAAACCTCAAATTTAACCTCAAGCTAATCAAAATTTTTGGTTTCTCAGGGGTGCAATGGAAAAAAAAACATAACTGCAGTTACTGTCATCACAAACATCCATCGGATAGAGTAGGTTCTGAATCTTATGCCTTAATCCTAGTTAACTTTTATTTAATTTATTTCTGTTTTTTTGTCCAATATTGGGTTTCAAACCTCAAACTTTTCAACTGCTTCCACACCAAATAAAGCTACTCAGCTATAAAAACAAAACAAAATGAAAAAAAAAAGAGATAAATTCCTGCCATTTTTGACAGTGTGGATGGAATTGGAGGGGATCATGCTAGTGGAATAAATCAGAAGGAGAAATATACCAGGTGATGTCAATTATATGTTGAATATAGAGAAACAGAGTGTTTAACAATGCTAACCCAAATAATAGACTCTAGAGTTCTGACTATGAAAGTGAGGCTACCAGGAGGGGAAGGAAAGATGAGGGAACAAAGTGGGAAAGGCACCCAGTGGATTATGTTGGAGGACTGTGAGTGTTTTGGTGGTAGGGATTGAGTAGAAACATATACCTGAAAGGGGAGGTCTAATACCTCTAAATAACAAGCAGCACTGTAAAGCAGTGTTACCATAATAAAAAAAATGAATAAAAAAAATCACTATGAGCTTTCTCAATTTACTCCCACCCATAAAACTCCCCTTTCTATCAGTGGAATAGATTTCCATGTGTTTGAATCTCAATACATCCTTCTCCAGACTCTCATGATTTCTTACTTCCCTAGGAATCTTTTTGCATCAATCATCTTACTTTTACCTGTTTGTTTTTTGTCTCTTACAACATAATCATGTTCAATGTTCATATTCCTAAAAAAAGTAAAAACTACCCATCACATTCTATTCCCTTTGAGCAACCGTTCTTCCTTTTCTTTTAAGGTGTTTTGAATATGATACCTATATTTTCAACTCACAATCTCACCTCTGCTTCTGGCATTTGGCTTTTTTTCAGAACAGTTGTGTTCTACAAGGAAAGTTTTCCTTTTTAAGAGACTCCACTGAGCTCAACTATATAATGAATGCAAAGACTTGTTGTTCCAATTTATGAAATATCAAGGTACAATTTATACTCACTAATTTTTTTAGTCTACATCCTGAACACATGGTGAGCATGGCAAACCTAACTTTTCAGATTCTTTACATTTTATTCTCAGGTTTGCTAAACTCAGAGTGTGTCTACGTCTGTTCTGAGGAAGAAAGGCTTTCTAGTTGGACTGCTTTGATAATCATTGAAGCTGTTCCCTCTGTAGATATTTGACAGTCAAATTGTTTTTCATTCTTAATAGTATTTATAGAAATTTCTACCTTCATCCATCCCTTTCCCGCCTCTCCTTCTTTCCTTCCATTTCTTTTCCTCTTCTCCTTATAAGTATTTATCTGATTCTGCCCTTTGTTTTTTTCATCCAATCATTGTTACCATCCAATCATTTGGTTTTCAAATACTTTTGACCAAGGCCCAAGGTAAGAAATATCACAAACAGGACACACACACACACATACATACACAAAAATCTAAATAGCATAAATTACTTTCTATCTCTTCTTGTTACTTATATATCTTTTAATATGCATTGAAATAGATTTATTTCTCAATATTCCATGAATGCTGATACTTTCTATTATATTGCATTCCTAGTCCTACTGCTATAAGTCTATTGTTTGTTCTATTCTATTCCATTCTTCAGGTCAGGATTTGAATTAAAGATTATGTTTATATTACCAATTAGACTGATTTCATAATTCAATAATGGACTATAGCCCAGAGATTGCACATTAATCTTTCTTCCTACATATATTCGAGTGATATCACAAAATCAAAGTCTGGTGCCACTTTTCTGCACTTTAATCCTTCTGGGAGGCATCCTGTTGCCAATCACATAATGCCCAAGATCTTGACAAAGCAGGTATGATACCCTGGTCACCTGCCAAGTTATCCAGTTTCATTTCTCCCCATTTTACTTTATATTTTCTACCCAAGTATTACCCAACTTCTTCCTATTTTACTCTGGAATTTTTTTCTTTTTGGTCTCTGTATCTCCTCATTCGCTTGGCTGTTCTTCCCTAAAATCAACACTTGAGTAATAGAAAATTATGTTTACCACAGAAGGGTATGATTATATTCCAGATATAACTAAAAAAAAAGGTCTTAATTTTTAATATTATATCTTATATCTTCTAGTAACTGCTGCAGTCAGTCAGTATGGTATTGGTAAAGTAGTAACTAATCAATATTTTCTTCACCGATTCTCAGTATTTTTTCAGAAAAATCATTAATTTCTTATCCAGAGATATATCTCTAACATTTGATACCAATACCAATTCTTTCTGATTTTTAGGGCCATCTGGAATCTGGTTCTAGCCATCTGCCCCTATTTCATAATAATCTGGTCCATCCATCTCTTTGCTGTCCTTTCTCCCTCAAGTTCTCCCTCCTGCTAACAATGGCTCTGTCACATATCATCCTTATTTTTTTCATGCCCCTGTACCCACCTCACTTTTCTATTTGCTGTTTATTTTAAGGTCTAGGCAAACCTTGAAATTCACCAAATCTATTCATGAATTCTAAGAATACACCCTATATTTTATCTCTATATCTCTATATATTCTAAGAATATATAGAATTCTAAGAATTCTAAGAATACACCCTATATTTTATCTCTATATCTCTATATATTCTAAGAATGCATCCTATATTTTATCTCTATTATTCTACTCTATAGGGTAGAATAATAATTCTCACACCATTGAGTTATGAAAATTAGAAGAGTTAATGTACACAAGGCATTTACCACAAAGTTCATGCTATCAATGTATACCACAGATTCTACTGAGCTTTACTACCCCTTCATTCTATGCTGCTACTGCACATCACTCAACACTCAGAACACTTCTATCTCTTTACACTTACAGGATTTCTGTCAAAAACTTGACCCTAAATTCTTTGAGGAACAAATTTCTGTCATATAATGTGATTTTATTTTGTCACCCTAAAAATTGATAGGAATTTATCACTGAATATAGTCAATGAATAATTTGTTGTTGATTTATTTGCATTCCACAAAATCAAAGACTATTCACAGATTAAAAGCACTATCACTATCATCACTATCATAATCCTCATCACCATCACCACCACTGGTGACCAAAACAACTACTCCAGAAATTAATTATTTCTGGATGTAAAATAGAACTTGGAAGTGTCATTTAAATATGTTTGGGCCAAATGTCCATACTTTGTTTCATTCATGTTTTATACAAAATATTTATGCAATTTATACAAAATAAGAAAACTACACTGAGACAATATAATAAAGATGTTACCCCTTTTTATAATCTCTTGCATTCTAACTACAAACTCTGATAAGAACAGGAACATCTGCTAGGTAGCAATAAAATCTCCTATATTTTGGTGAATGTCAAACAAGGCAGCAGAAAACATAAACAACTAGAAGTTTTTCTTTTTCCTCTAGGTAATATCAATTTTAAAACTAACCACCACTCATTTTGCATTACATGTCTGTAAGTTCATATAGATCCCATCTACTCTAGAGTAGCAGGACATTATAGTCTGTTGAGAATGAAAACTGGATACAGAAAGGAGAAAATGGAGAGGATTTTAAATTTTATCACCTTAAGGAGCCCTGCAGTACACGTGGAAGACTGTATAGTAGGAGAAATGTTTGTCAACACTGCACATTATTTAAGCAAGAATTTTTTTTAAGATTGTGAACTCTAGCACAGTATCATAAAATTTAATTTAAATTTAGGGTTATAAAGGCATAAGAGACTGTGTTAATTGGGTTTTGGTTCATAACAATTAGAGATATCTGCATTTAAAAACCATATTAACAAGTACTGTCTTGTGAGTTAAATATATAAATACCACTTACAAACTATGGAAGTGATCCTGCTCATGAAAAAACTTGCTCAGCTTCCTATGGATTAATAATTCATATTTTGTAACATCTTTGCTCTTGGGGAGAACTTAATATTTCAGAGATGCATACTAACTAATAACTACTGACTGAAGTTTAGTTGCAACCTATTTCTTAGTATTAATAGAAGAGTAGTAAGTTAATTTCCTCTTTAGTGAATATGAGATTATTTTCTCAAAGACTTTAGATAGCTTTATAATGTTTAGATATTGCTTGTCTTAATTCATTTTAAGATAGAGCATGTGGGCAAATACCTATTGTAGGTGATTTTTTGAAGGAAAATGAAGTTATGAGTATCTTCTATGTTAGCAATTTTCAATAAAAAATTCTGTGAACTTGAACAGACCAGTGCCTTGGGCATTGCTATTGTCTGGAACAGAATCTCTGAAGGTGAATTGGGCATTAGTACATATTTAATAGTTCCTCCAGGCTATTGTAATTGTGTCAAGAATCTGTGAGTTTCATACTTTCATATGGGATGTGATTCTTCTTTAATTTGTAAACTGATTATAAATTATCACAGATCAAATTATAGTGTAGTCTTCTCTATTGAAATTCTCTTCTCTACCCCTCCTCCTACACTCCACCACCATTTATATAATACAAAGAAGCATATTTCCTGAGAGAGTCAATGGCTGTTTTGTAACAATTGCTGGCCAGATTTATCCATTCTCCTCCTTCTGGTTCTCCATACATGATACCTACAAGCTCTCCTATCTTGTAAGCATTGTGTAAAAATAAGAGTTGCTTCTCTTTTCTTTGCTGTATCAATGCTGCTGCTCTTGTGCAGGAAAAGGTGGGGGTCTCAACAAGTATCAAGTGAGAGGAAAGGTGGGTGGTGCATGAGAGCTGGGATCCCCTACATACAAATCAAAGATTGTAACAGGAGCCCATAGTGGCAGGATACCTTCGGTACCCTTTCCATTTCCCAACTCTTTTTAATAACACTCAACCTGGAAAACAGTGTGTAACTTTAACCAATATGGACTCTGTATACTTAAAGCTTTTATTTTTTTCTTAATCCACAGAATTCAGGATGATGACTAGTGGAGGTAGTTAAATTACACTGACTTTTGTAAAAAGTTTTTCTAAATGTCTACTGGAAGGGTCCATTTCAGGAAAAACATTCTCTTAAGATATAAATAATATAAATATTACACAGCAAACTAAAGCTTAAAAACAAATATATATGTATATATACATGTAAATATGTGGAGATATATATATATATATATATATATATATATATATATATATATATATATATATATATAATGCAAATGAAATCTTGAAATGCAGGCAAAAGGAGGCTTTAAACTTTGGGTCTTTGAAGATAACCAAATCTAATTTATATTAACATTCCCAGCATTTATCACTGTCAGTCTGAAACAGTTGGTAAATGTTAGTGGTGTTAACATATTTTCTTATCATGGCAAGTTTAGATTTTGTAGATTTGTTATATTTAACTAGCATTTAGCGGCGCCTGGAGGGTTAGATCCTATAATTCTAAAACATAAGCAACATTGTAGTCAATTTCA
Source organism: Uropsilus gracilis (assembly GCA_004024945.1). NCBI lineage: Eukaryota > Metazoa > Chordata > Mammalia > Eulipotyphla > Talpidae > Uropsilus > Uropsilus gracilis. Next base: position 97,697 of record PVHY01001479.1, read on the forward strand.
GTTCAATTAAAAATAAATACAGATTACTAATAATTATGTTAGAATTTACCTAGCTTTAGTTTTGAAGTTACAGAAGCCAGTTTGTGCCTTCCTGTCATGTAAGTTTGCTAGTATAAAAGGAGTCTTTTTCATTAAACATTTATTAGTTATGGTGTGGTCGTATGGAACAAAAGTGGCAACGACCAAGTTGAAAACTGAGATGGTTCAATCTGAACATATGGAGTTCAACAGAGAGTTTATACCTGACAGCTAAGAAAAATGAGCTATTTCTAGTTGAACAATTTGTAGTGTTTAAGTGAAAGCTTATATTCTGTCAGAGCAGTTAATAGTTCAACACAGTGTTTGTTTAGCTTACTGCTACTGAAAGAGGGGATAGAATAGAAAACAATGCATGATTTTGGTCCCTGTTTTGATTGGGTTTTAAATATGGTTGCTAGAAGACTAACTGTAATGTCAATTAGAGGAGATAAGAAGGTATAGATTAAAACAATGGTGCTAAACACTGAGGTGGGAACATTTTTTTGGCACTATAGTTTTAAGTTAGATACATGCTGTAGAAGAAAATGAGGCACTTGAGAAATACAATAACAATCTGGACATGAATTTAGAGTTCATTATGCTTTTCAACAAGCAATTACTGATATTCTATGGGAAGGCACCTATAGTTGGGCACTAGTTATCACTCCTACTTCATGGCTTGTAAGGGGTTGAAAAAGTTGCTCAGCCATCCAGCATTCAGTACACAGAGAAGCAATAGCACACTCAGATAAACTGACTCTGGATCCATGTGGCCATCTAGGGTTGTGCGAGCTAGAGATAAGGAAGTGTTTACCATTAGCTTGCTAGAGGGACTGCACAATTCATTTAGGCCTACCACTGGTGTGGCCTAAACCCACATAATAATCTCTTAGCCAGCAACATAGACATAATTTGTGTGTTTATTAGAAATAAGACATTTGGTGCCCACACACAGTTCTGGTGCAATAGAATTTATCTGCATTTTCAACACATTCCTGAACAGTTCTTAGGCATTTTAAATAAATTGAAAAACAATAACATAATGGATTCCAGATGTAAAATCAGGGCACCTGAATTCAATCTCAGCTCTATCACAAATGAGTTGCAAGACTTGAAGTATTTTTTAACTTTCAGTGCACCAATTTCTCTATCTGTAGAGTGGGAATGAGGGTTACTTTAATGATAATGTGAATAAAAGTGATGAGGTTCTAGGGGGAGTTAAAGAAATACATATAGACCCCAAATGCAACCCCCCTAATATGTAGACAAAAACAGTTGAGTTACTCAGAGAGCTTGTTGAATTCTTGATTTCATGATTATCTTGCACTAAGAACTACCTGTGTTAGATTTCATTTAAATTAAGTTTTCTGGGATATACACATTTTCATACCCTAGAGATTTGCTACAGAATTATTCTCAGCAGAGCTATTATAGGTGAGGCTGCCCTATAATGAGATATCTTTGCTAGTTCATTAAATAACCCCCCTTGGATAAGCTCCAGAATGGACCTGCCTCATACCAAATTCCATTACACTAAAAGTAATCTCATAAGAAGGCTGTGGTTCAATCGTCCTGGATATCTAACATTTACCATAAAGGGAATGTGTTCTAGAAGAGTGATTCCCAAAAGCTGGCTTTCAGACCAACGCTTACCAATCCAAGGGGAAATTTAAGGAAAAATAAGGCTATTTAGTCATCTTTTCATAAAATTAAAATAGAATCTATTTTTAAAATACCCTTCATTCTGAGATGTCCTTTCTATTTTCTTTCTATCACTTTGGTTTCTAAACTGACCCGTATTTTTAAGTAATAATGATGGTAAAAGATGGTAACTTTTGCAATATTCTTATTCAGCACAAATACAATTTCAATACTCTCCCCACTCTCCAACATTTATCTGTATATATTATGCATAATATATTTATATATTGAACAAAAGTTCTGGATCATTGCCATACAAAATGCTTAAGGGAAAATTCTTTCCTATGAAATTAGTAAGGGGTGCAGACAATTTCAAATTAGTGACCAAATTACAGAGTTTTAATTGATGCACACATCTCTTTGATGTCAGATATCACAAAGCGCAGTGCTTCTCAAATGGTCATGTGCACAGGGGCCTCTGGAATAAGTCAACATGCAGATATTGACTCTGTGAGCCCACTAAAGGACAAGCCCTGTATTTCCAACAGACACAGAGTAGCATCGGCTGTCACTAAACTGGAGAGCTCTAATCTGGCCCATCCTGGTTAGGCTTCTAGCTGCTGACCCATGAGCAAGTCTCTTCATCTTAGTTCTCTCAGTAGTAACAAAAGAAGAAGAATAGCTCTATCACATAGACTTGTGAAAATGCATGGAGTAATGACTACATATATTCCTAGAATATGCAATACAGAACCTGGCACACACACAAAAAAAAACCTCCATAATGAGTTATGACTGTAATTTCACAAATCAGTGTCCAGAGTAATAGACATTAAAAGAAGATCAGCATCCTAAGATGTCACATAAGGGTTCTTGTATGACAAAATCAGAGGAATCAAAGTTCCAGTTTGAAAGGAATAAGCTGTGTTCTGCCTTCTTTTGGCTAGGTGGGATTATCTGAAGCTGTGAATCTTGAAAGGATGAATGTACAGCAATTCTAATTCAATGGGTGGATAGCCCTTAATTACTATGGCTCTGTCAGTGAGGCTGAAATAATATTTGGTTGGTGTATGCCACAAATTTAAAATAACCTTTGATGATTTCTTTAAGTGTTTTCCTTGTGAATTACATGAAACATCTGATTTGTATGCTCCCATAGCTTTAAATTTTCATATAGGTCTTTAGTTTATTAATAATTATTCTTCTCTCCCTGAAAGTACAACTAGACTGATTATCAGTTAATATCTTCCTATGTTTTATTGACAACCAAATGAATGAATAATGGTGTGTTTTTTCTAATATGGAAACGACTGCATGGGGCTAGCATCTTACATGTTTCCTTACAGACACACACTATTTTTACAGTGGGTGACTTTTTATAGCTTTTCCGTTAGGCATGAAAAATGTGATAACATGATTTTGTATCTTTTGACATTAGCTTACACTTTTGGCTCTTCTGATGTGAATACAAATATAAGAGCAAATGGTAGCTGATTTTAGTGAAACTTGACAGAGAATGATGAATTTGGCCATAGAATTGAGGATTAATTCTACCTACATTACTGTTTCAACTTATATAGTCAAATGTATGTAGAAAAAATGTTTTTTTTCATCAATTACATTTAAATAAATGCCTTCTATGTTTTTAAATACTAAAAGATGAAAATTGATTGCTATCTTTGGAGCTAAACTGTTGTCTTCTGATTCTTTGTATACTATTTAATGTTAATCATTATAAAATATGATTATGAACTTATCTAGTTACTGAGTGTTATGGAAACAAAATTAACTAATATCTTGTCAGGAACACCAGGAAACTAACATATAAGCCATACTATTTCTAATGACGATCATCTACATGGGAAATATCATGCTAATTCACCAGTGCATTTCTCCAAGACTTGTCCCCAGTTTTCCCTTTTCATTTTATTGTAGTCTTATCTTTATCCACAACCATCTTCTGTGTGCTCCTACAGATGACTTTATCATCCATTGTGCAAGCATTTGTTATGCCTTATACTACCTCCTAAGTAATAAGCACCCAATGGAAAAATTGTTAGTTACCCTCCAATGGACATTTTCTCCTTCTTTCAGCAATGAGAACCCTGAATGTTTGGACCGTCCAATAACAACCATGTTTTTCTGGCAGATGTTTGAGTCCACAGGACTAAATATAGGTCACTGGAGAAAAGATGGAAATGGCATGTACAGCTACCATGGAGCTTTTCCTGAAGAAGTTAAAGAGAAGTTCCAAGTGTTTGTGAGGACAAGGTGTGCTTCACCTCCCTTTTCTCTTTCTGGTTGGCTAAAGTGTGGGTGATACCAATAAAAGCTGCCATTTTGGAACATGGGTCAAAGGCAAAAGTTGCAGGACAAGATAGTAGCTGACATGCTGATGATTACACCTTGAATCCTGTGAAGAGATTTATGTGAGAGAAAAGAAACCTTTTACGTGAGAGAAAAATAAACGTTTCTTTTCCTTTAGATACTGTTATTTTGAGTTTTCTGTTACTTGCAGTGAAATCTAATTCTAACTTACACTAAAATATTCCTTGATGCATTTGTCCTTCAGGTGTGATCCTTATTACTGTGCCTGAGTCTCTCATCTAGTATTACTCAAGACTATGTTAGAACCTAATGTAAAAGGAGAGATATATTACATAATACTAAGACGCTCATTACTGAAGAATTTAAATTTCAGAGAAGCTAAATTCAGGGGGAAGAAAGGGTTAAAGAGGTTAAAAATCTTTTCTGTTCCCAGTAGCTTTGGTTTATTAAGAGACATTCTAGGTAAGATTTTAAACTTAACCCCCAAGATAATTATACAAAAGCTAGACCAGATGTCTAAGCTCAGTTTTGGTCTCAAAATAATTACCTTTGTTAATTATCAGTAATTAGTGTCAGCATCCAAAGCTTTCCTAAAAACCCTGGAGGTAGGGGGGTGGGGGAGGACTGAGGGAGGGAGGGAGAGAGAGAGAGAGAGAGAGAGAGAGAGAGAGAGAGAGAGAGAGAGCGAGAGAGCGAGCGAGTGCACACTAGAGCGAGTTAGAAGGACAAGCATTTTCTGGTACAATTGTATCTTGGGATTTTTAAAACCTGATTCAAAATTTATAATTTACAATTTTGAATACTGGGCATTATGGAAGACTGGATATTTTCTTATTTAACACAGATATCTTTGCTTCCATGTAGATTTATCTTGAGTTTATATCAACTGAAATACACTGAAAACTATAATGTTCTTATAAATAGATTTGTATCAAATCAATGCATGTCTTTTCTACCTTTGTGCCTTTTTAATTGTGAAATTATGAGTTTTGGACTAACACTACAAAATTAATTTTTTCACAGTGTCTGTGAATCAGTGTCTGTGAATTTGGGTACAGGCTAGCTCAGGACTCTCACAAAATGGCAGTCAAGATGTCAGCTAATTTTGCAGGCTTATCTTTAGCTTAACCGGAAGGATCGGCTTTCAAGCTCAGACAAATGATTATTGGTAGAATTAGGTTCCACACAGACTGTTAGGCTGAGGTTATCTTCAATTCCTTGCCACTTGGGCCTCCTTGTATGGCAATTTGGCTTATCAGAGTGAGTCAGCAAGAGAGAGAGTATGTGACAAAAGCCAGAAAGAAAAAGAGAAATACTGCATGGTCTCACTTATATGTGGGATATAGAGAAAGCAAACAAAAGGACAAGAAAAAGTTAAAACTAACTAAACGACAACAGAACTAAAGTATATAGCAAGAGAGTGGGGGAGAGTGAAATCAGGGGAGAATGAGCACAAGTGATATAGATGATATTTTATGGGTGACATGGTGGTGGGAGAACCTTGGGGTATACAGTGATGCATATATATATATGCATATATATGTAATCATTTCTTAAAAAAGGTAGCATGATCTTTTATAACCTAATCTAGGGCATGCCATCCCACCATCCAACCAATGTAACTATATTCTATTCAGAATAAACAAATAGTTACTTTTTAGTTCACACACATAGGGAGAAAATGAAAAGACAGTGAATCTTTGGAGAGAGGAGATCACTGGGAATCTTTCTAGAAGCATTCTACAATTCTGCAAATGCATTTGTAGACTTACTTACAAATACATAACAAAAGTTTAGAAATATCTCAGCAAAGTGAAAGAAATTTTGACTATCACACTAGAGACATGGGTTCTCATTTGAACTCTGCTAATTCATTTCATTAAAAATAATGGATTTTTCTTTAAAAACTTTTTTTGAAGTGACTTTGTATTATAACATTATATAAGTTTCAGGTGTACATTAGTGTGAGTTCTGTTATTGATTTGTCTACCAAAATTCCAGGGGTTCCAGTTACCTGCTGGTAGGGTAGGGGAAGAGACAGGAAATAAAGGGTGTAGGGGTCCCCATGGACTATGATGGAGGATTATGAATACTTTGGTGGTGAGGGAGGTGTGGCAATATCCCTATGAAGAGCTGTGAACATATTACTCCAAGTCATATACAATGCTGTGAACTGACATAATCTCAGTAAAAAATGTTATGCCAAATGACTATTTTTTCTTCCTCTATAAAGTTACACCTTAACGTAGTGTCCCCATCCTCCTACCAAATTTCTACTGCAAATGGCCCTCACACTGATGTCAGAGTTTCTTCCTAGTGCTTTCCTTTAACATTCTTTCCTCAATAAGACTCTGCTGGTCAAAAGAGAGCAGAGTGCACCCAGGGATTTGTGGTTAACTTAAACTGGGGACACTTTTTCCAAAGTTTAGAAGTTTACATGGCATATCATTTTGTCCTTCTTTGTGTAGATGACACTTTATGGAAACAGTAATATTCATAGATGTGGCTATTTCAGTGTTGCTTCACTACTCTGGATCTCCTGTTTTGTGCTTGAGGAGTTTCTGTATAAATATTTAATGGCACTGCTCTCTGGTATTGTCCTTTAATCATTCATTTTAGTGATTTTAATCTGAAATTAACATGGGTATAATACTTTACTCTTTAAATTGCCATTACAAGCATCTCACATGTGACTCCTGCCCATGGCCTTTCTCTGATGGTGATTTAATGACTCAAGCTAACCATCTCTAATAGTTTACTGATTTGTATCCATCTCCAGGCTATTAGAGAGAAAGGACCATATCATAGCTCTTTTTTTTTCATATCTCCAGTGGCCACCAGGCATATATGGAATGAAATTAAAATTTTTGTAATTAGTGGAATATGCAATCACCAATACTGTGGGTCAGCAGGATTCTGGTTACACAGTACATAGCAGTTTCAGTATATCATGAGAGGCATCAATTTTTCCCATTACCTACTTTACGCATTAGTGAAAAGTTTCAAATTTACTCTAGTCTATGGACTATTTTTTTATAACAAGAGACTGACCGACTAACCTGTTTGTAGAGAGAATATAATTGCTCATACAGCTCTCTAGAGTGCAGAGGAAAGTGAAGTTCAATAATAAAGTGAAATGGTATATACTTTTAATAACTACCAAGTGCAAATTATCAGTCTGCTAAAAGTAAAATATGATTAATTTGCAATAATGTGGACAGAATTGGAGAGAATAATGCTATGCAAAATAAAAACAAAATGGAAAAAGACAAATACCAGTGGTTTCACTTACATATGGAATATAATGAGACAAAACAAAAGGTCAGACATAACCAAGCTTATAAACAACCCTCAAAAGTCAACTGTAGATTTGAGGCTACAGAAAGAGAGGGGAAGTAGGGAAGATAAAGTAAGGAGGAGGACACAATGAACCATGGTGGAGTACTAAGGGTGCTTTGGTGGTGTGTGTGGGGTGATAACATAACTGAAAGGTGTGATTCTATTCCTTCTAAACCATATACAGTGTTAAAAAAACAATGCTACTCCCCCCCCATAGGTAGAGATGGTTATATTCAATTACAAAGAATATAAAAAGGGCCCAATTTATATGTTCATTAGCTGTCTATTTCTAGATTATCTATAGTCTTTTCTATATTCACTGCTATACTCAAAGTTAATGACTTTTGTAGGTGTACATATAAATTACACATCCACCTGCACTTTTATATATGCTGTGATTTACTACAGAGTTTTCTAACAGAAAAAAAAACATGACATATGCTTTTGGGGTGATTTCTATATGTCAAGGGCATGTAGGCATATTAATTTGCAGTCATATCTGATCTATGCACACTAGGAACTGCATAATCCTGATATCATTCAATATTTCATACAGTGATCACTGCTCACTACAGTATGAGCAGCTGTACCCAATGTAATCACTGCTTTCCACTTCATAGCTTCCCATTACCAATCTATGTTTTCTTTAATTCCATACCTCAAGTGCTGTTCTAAACTGTCCTGCTGCCACGGCGTATTTCTTCTGTCTGTAACAAGAACTGGCATCCTTTAAGGCTACTTGAAGCCACTTGTCAATTTGAGGCATAAAGCTGAAATTAGTTACATGCAAAGGGTCTACTATTTCAGCAGCTTGACATGTTGGCTGAGTCCCAGCAGTTGTGAAAGACTCTATGAACTCATAGCTCACAGTTTCTTCATCAACATAGACCAACTTGGCCTCTACATCCATAATGTTCTTCAAGGGGATGTGAGGGAGAGGCATGGTGATTAGCGGGCTGTCAAGTTCTATTATCTTTGCCTCTTTCTTTCCTGGTGGCTTTTCTTCACCTTCTGCTTTCCGTTTTAAGGCCACTTTCTCTATATCATTGTTTTGTTTTTCTTTAATGTTCTTTGTAATTTTTATTCTCTCCACTGTGATTTCTACCTCTTTACCTCCACAGTTTTTCTTAAGCTCTTGTGGCACTTCTAGGTTGCTGGGTGGGTTTGTTAAGGTGGACATTCTCTTGCTTGTGTTTATCTAAGAAATAAGCTGTTCAGTATAAAATCTATTCCCTATAGTCTCCAAATTCCTATGGCTTCCTAGTCCATTGATTCTTCCCTGAAACTCCTATAGAAACAGGAAGAAAAAACTTTAGACAATATTTTGAAATTCCAGTGGCTTAAAATTATAGTCAAATTTATTTAAAACTATATTTTGTTCATTCTAGGTATCAGACCTTTGAAGTGAAACCAAATGTATTTCATCTTCTGACTATATTACTAAGGAAGTGTAATTTCAATCTCAAAACTTTTCCGAATTTTTTTAAAACCCCATTTAGATAATCTTTTAACAAACAATTATCTATAGTTAAGACTGAATGAACATTTTTATGGGGTCCACCAACTCATCGAATAGGAAAACTATACATAGTTACTGAAGACAAAATAAGATTAAAAAAGATCCATCTCAATATTAATTTCCTCACAAAGGCAGGTGGTCTAGAACTCATTATAAAATATATTACTAACCTGCATAGCTAGACTTGGGAATCTAAAGAAACTACAGATGCTTCCTCCAAAAAGCTTCCAGAAATATTATGAGCACAATGTTTCCCCAATTTATTTCTTTTATTAGAAATGAAAATCTTAGTTTTAAACAGCTTTTTTAAAAAAATACTTTTTTCAGAACTGATTTAAAAGCCAAAGCACATGACCTTCAACCTTGAGTTTATTGTGTAAATTTTTGTTGCAATGGTGTCCATACTGTACTTATATAAAGATGAGGTGTTTTCCTAAATCACCAATATTTAAAATATACAATAACTAACAAGGGTTTATGCTTACTGTACCTCTAGATTAATTTCAAAAATATAAAATGTCCCAAATCATATGGAATATGGTAAATTTCTATTTTTAAAGACTGTTTTGTCTATCATAGTTTGTCCTGGAAAGAACTCTGTAGGGTAAATAGGAATAAGAACTGCATTTTTTCAGAGAAACTAAGGGATAGAGAGGTTATGTTGCTTCTCAAAGTCATGCTGTTGATTATTAGCACAAACTGGATTGCTAGATCCTCCCTGGGACTTCCACTCACTCTCTCTGAGACTGGAGCCCTTCCTATACAGACTGCTGTTCTTTGAAACAATGAACAGCCATTTTTGAACACAAAGAAGAGAAAATGCTAGAAAGAGCTGAGCATAATATTAAGATGAATGACATAAAACTAAAATTTTTGATACAATAAGACAGTCCAGATGCAAGATTAAGTCTTGACTAGCTAGTTTTTCAAAGCTTTTGATTTTGTTATTATTTTCATTAGTTTGAAATAAGAACTTGCCTATATAAAATCTTTAAAAGTGAACTTTGACTCTGTACTCCCTTTCTTAGGAAAAGTAAAAGAAGAAACAAAACTGGACATAGGACTCTACTTCTCAGTCTCTTTCCTCTTACCATCGCACATTTGAGACATTACAAAAGATTTAGGTCAAATGTGGACATATCACAAAATTACTATGATGGTCCATATTATCTTATAGGAAAGAATGAATTCTAGTAAACTCAGTGAAAGATAATCTTGGATGTTAATCTGCAAATATAAAATAATAGAAAATATTTTCTCAGTGCCCATGCTGACATACTATCACAGTTATATGAGGAGAGAATACTGAAAAGATTATTTTTGCCTGTGGTATACTTAATATTGAAAGACATCATTGTGTGATCTCACCTATATGCAGGATATAGGGAAAAAAAGAAACAAAAGGACAAGGAAAATTTAAAACTGTTAATAGAACAAAAGCACAGAGTAAGAGAGGGGAAAGTGGTAAAATCAGGGGAGGGATAGACACAAGAGATTAAGATGATGCTTCATGGGTGATAAGGTGGTGGGAGCACTTTGGGGTAGAAAATGATGTTTTATATATATGTGTGTGTGTGTTTGCATGTGTGTGTGCAATCAATTAAAAAATAAAATAAAATACATCATTGTGACTTGGAATCATAGACCCATCAACACAGCTTTCCTTCTCTGTTTTCTTTCCCTCTCTTGCAATCATTGCAAGCATTAAGCATTCAGTATTTGTTTTACACAATGTGACTAGCCAGAGTGGTGAGGGGAACACTGTTTAGGCCATCACTCTATCTTATATTTATCATGCAGAGTTTGGTTTGAGTATAAATCCCTCCCTCCTTTCATTTGTTCCCCCAAAACCTTCACTCCAAATACTGCCCCAATTTTGCCCCATCACATACTTTATTCTCTTTGCAAGAAAAAAAAATACTATTTTTAAGAGACACTTGGGCATTTTTGCATCATTTCTTGAACTGTTCTAAAGAAAGTATTCTTGTACTTTTGTAGAAAAACAATAATAAAAGAAAATGGTAATAGAACATTTGAAGAAATAAATATGGAAGCACAGGGTTCCTTTTCAAACATGGGACTACCAGTAATTCCAATTTTACCAAAGAATCAATAAACAAGCCCTATGACCACACAGAATAAATATCCCATATTTGCAGGCTATAGAAGTATGGCCAAATCCAACCATTATCTTTAAGTATTGACTGCAAATCTGATGATTTTAGCTTAAGATTTTGAATCTATTTTTTTTTTTTGCAAAAATCGTTCTACTTCTACAAAAGACTTATTGAACTTTTACAGCTTTTAAAATAATTAAAAACTGCATTTAAGTAATCTGGAATTCAAAAGCCTTTCACTCCTAGTTCACTATGTGTTTCAGACTTATTTGTAAACTACTTTGAACTATTTGGATGAGAAGCTGAACTTGTTAGTTTCCATCTTTCCACTAACAATTCTCTATTTTCCTGTTTCCACCTCATGTACCCATCCAAGTCTAAGTCAAAAGTTATCCATCTCTCCCTTTTGAGCATAATAATGGCATTTATAGTGCTTATTTTTTCATTGCAGTGATGAATTACCTTTTCCTTCTAATAAGCTCCCTAGAAGCAAAATATGCTTTACTTATATTGACATTAGTTTAGTACTCTGTGTAGAGTAGGTATTCAATAGGTGTTGATCAATATGGATGCTCTGAATCAAAGGCTAATTTGCACATTTCAGGAAGCACAAAATTGGATTTTTTTCTAAAGATACAGCCTATAATTTTGTAAAAAAGTTGTTTTTAAGGTATTTTGTTAGAATTTTTAAAAATCTAATCCTGTGTAAAGTACATCATCTTCTTTGATAATTTAAGTGAATCATGTACCAACTATATTTAAACTATCAACCTCTTCATTTTTTTTAGTAGTCAAGTTGATTAACATAATATTAGAGCATGTTCCCGAGGCACTGAGTTATACCTTAATCATTACTTCAATAAAAATACTTTTAGAGGAAACTACTAGACAATAATTATGTATGTCAGAGAGGTATTCACTGACAAGATTGTGTAAAAATGTCCATTTCTTAATTTAGAAGACAGCACTGTAAAATTGATTTCCTCATAGAGACATGCCTTAAAAAATATCTGTAGCAAATATTGATATGAAATACTAGAGCAATCTCTCAGGTTTTGTAATAAGTACAGGTACAAGACATAAAGAGAGGTCAACATTCGATTATTTTCAGGGAGTAACCCTTTACAATTCATTTAGTGGATTTTTAGCACATTTATATTTTTTTCAAGCATTTCACCAAGCATTCTGTTCTATGTAGGAATTTCTATTGCTTTATAGGTAAAGTCAGCTTTTTACATGGTGTTTAGTACCACAAATTATTCATTAGGATTTCTATTGAAATAGGCAGCTCAAACATGGACAATTCAGAAAAAGAGAATCCTTAAAATTGTGCTCTCTGAAACATTCAACACAGTTGCTATGGTTTTCCTCCTGAAAAAAAAAAAAAAGATCTAATTTTAACTTGCTGTTAAATGTAACCAGAGTGACATTATGAGGAAAAACATCTTGCTTGTTAGTTCACTAGTACACCTTGATGTATTTCAAACTCACTACAAAATATTTCTTCAATTCAGTATTCATTTATTGATTACCTACTACAAGCAAGATACTGTGCTAGGAAATATGAAGGAAACTAAAGATGCCCAGGACAGACTTTCAGGCATTCTAGAACTCATAGTTGGGAAAAGGATATCTATAATTTTATGCACAGGATACAATTTATGGCTAGACTGTGAAGTGCTGGAGAATTTGACATGTATCACAATCCATTTTTTTAGACTGAGGTTTAGATCTTTCTAATATGAATATGAATATGAAATATATACAGACCCTCAATATATACTTAATAGTTATTGAAATGAGGGTGTAGCTGAAGTGAATTCTATGGTAGCAACAATGCACATGCTTCTGTGGGAATATGAGATTGATGAAGCTTTAAGAGATTTACTTGTATTAGAGGCAGAAAGAGAGGTAACATTTTAGAGACAATTTTTCTTTCCTTTCATCCAAGCACCCTTAAAGCACCATTATGAGAAGAACAAGTGAATTTGGCTTACTATGCTTGTTAGGAAATATTTAAAAATCATATGTAGTATTATGCTAATAATAATCATACTTCTTAGATGCTTCCAGATTCCACATTATCTTACTGGATTATCCATATGCTCTCATAGCAACACTTCTACATAATTTTTGTTACCTTCAACTTACTAATGAGGGCATAAAGAGGTTAAACAAATTGAAGGAGCTCACCAAGAGGTTAACCAGTCTAAGACTTGAAATTGCTATATTTGAAGTCAAATTCAAAATATTTTGAACCACAAGAAGATAAATTCCTCTGACTACAATGTCCTTGATTGGGATTGTACTTCCTCTACCTCAGACTTCTTTTAAACTTAATAATCAGGTTATTAACTTAACTGCTGTTTTATCATGTGAGATTCTTTTTAAAATGGTAATAAAATGAATTGACAATTTATAGTTAATATATAAACCAAATTAGAAAGGCATTAGATTTTAGGTGTTTTCTGTAAGATTTTTAGTTTCAAGTATTAGTATGACCTAGTGAGGTTCCAGAATTAAATTCAGAAAAAAATGATGTGATCATTAAACTTTCACATAAGTGGATTCCAGTGATTTTAAACTTAAAATTGCCAAACCATTTGCTGAGCAGTCACCATATGGGAATAATAGCATTGAAGCAACTGTACTTCTTTGTAGCCAGAACACTGTGAACATTTGCCACAATGCATCAGAGAAAGCATTAGAAACCCAGTTTCATCATGGCATTATGCAGAGGAAAGAGCAGTCAGTTTGAAGTTCAAGAAAGGACTGAATTCTAGGGTATTATTTATTGATGGCTATTTGCTAGAGGAAATTATTCGACCTTACTAAACTTTGTTTTCCCCCTCTGCAAGTGGATATGATGGAATATGCAAAATTCATGGGAGAATCAAGAGATAATGTGATGGCATATGAAGAGGAGAGATGAGGTAGTTACACAAGAAACCTCCTTAAATACCCCTTTGCTCCTTCAAAGATTACACCCTATTGTCTGGGTCCAGTCTTTCCATCCTCTCAAAGACCATGATCCTGCAACTATCTCCTTTCCATATCACCTCCTCCTCTCTTACTTAATCCTGTGAGCGAGCACACTGATTAAACAACACATTTCTTTTAAGAGAAACTAGCAAACTTCCTTTTCGCCATATTTTTTATTTCTTTTTTTGCTGTTTTCCAGTGTAACTGTTCCCCTGTGTAGCAAAACACCTGAAAATACTTTTCTGTACTGCCGTCTTAACTATTTCATCAGTGTCTTTTTCCAGTCTCCTCTTTTTAGGTTTCAGATGTACTGCTCCCTGGAGATTGCTCTCATTTGGGTCTCCAAAGACACTCAGTGTGGTCACGCCTCCATCCTCATCTGCCAGACTTTTGGGAAGCAATTTTTAGACAACACTTTCTATAGTAGAACACTTTCTTCTCATCTTCTCTGGCACTGCATTCTCTCAATTTTCATATTTTACACTGACCACTGATTCTCAGTGCCTTCGGTTGATGCTCTTCTCTTCTAACTAGTAACTGGAGCCATTTCTTTTCTAGAACTACATTCTTTCCTTAAGGTAACTTGTCTAATACCACAGAGAAAATCTCCACTTTTTTTCTAGAACTGAATACAAATTCCTTTTACTTATGCTCCACCTGAAAATTAATAACATGGTTCTCCTACCTTGTCTACTATGTTCCAGTCACCTGAATTTCATTTAGTTCTGCTAATTTAACAAGTTCATTCTCACCTTGGAGCCTTTATACTCACTGGACTGGAATTATTGGTCTAGAATTTTCTCTCCATTCTGTTTTTCATGTTCCTCTCTGATGAATTAAATTAACCACTCCCAGCCATATATCCATTTTATTTATTTATTTATTTATTTATTTATTTATTTATTTATTTATTTATTTATTTATTTATTTATTTATTATATAAACAATTTTATTTTATTCTTTGGGTTATAACCTCTCTGTTATATATTTTTCCCCTTCCCTCCTCCCTCCGGTGCTCCCTCCATTCTCTCACACCCCACTCTTTGTTATTTATTAGCTGTGCTGAGTCCATTAGTCTCTTTCCTTTGTTAGTGTCTTTACTCTGGGTGAGGGACTGCGTTGTTGGGTTCAGGCGCACCTTGCTGTTAAATTTTCAGTCTTAAGTTTGCATTGGGTGGCCAAGTTATAGTCGTTTGTGATCTGTTCATGTTTTTTTGCTGCAGGTCAACCTCTCCAATCCAATCCCATCTCCATTGCTTTGCTGCTTTTCCTTATGTCTCTGGTGTCGGGCTTTGGGGATCTTGCCTCCTGCCAGTGTTGGTCAAGAAATTTCTCTGAGTTCAGGCTTTGAGACTAGGTCTTGCTATATTTGCCCGTGGAACCGCAGGCTCGTGTTGCCCAGGGTACTACAGACTCAAGCAATCCCCAACCTCAACTTCCCAGGTAGCCGGGATTACAGGCACGCGCCATCACGCCCAGCTATTGTTTGGAACTAGGTCTCGCTACGGGTCCCAGGCGGAACTCGAACCGCGATCCCTAGCCCCGGCCGCTTCATAGGCTGAAATTTATTCCTATCTATCTTCATCCATGGAACATAAGCACCAGGATAAGGCCTATCTTGTATGCCTTGTTTACATCTGTCTCTTCTGAATATGGGTGACACAGAATAGGTACACAATAGGTATTCGTTGACTAAACAAATGGATGACTTTCCTATTTTACATTTAAGGGAAAATTCAAATTTATCTCTTTTATTCTTTGCTGTACCACATTACAAAGCTCAGATAATTTAGTTGGAAGTGATGCTATATAAACTAGCTTTTTACTAGTTTCACTACTCAAAGTTTCTTAGGCACTGTGGTACTTGACTCTTTCTCTCTTTTTTTGGTCTCTTGTTTGCTCCTCTAAGTTAATAGTATATATGATGTACCTACCCTTGTCTCTGATTCTGATGACAGAATATATGGTTCATTTGAAACCAAAAACATGAGAAAAATCAAATCTTTTTGGGCAAGTGATAATGGTACAACTTTCTATCTTTACAATGTGATCCATGAGGACACAAGTGTGCTTCTCTAAAATCTTTTTTCTAATCTGATTGTAAAATAACTCATTGGATATGGCAGGAATATGAGTGTCAGGGGAGTAATGTTTTAATGTACTTCAGAGACCATTAGCTATATTTCTTTTTGATACATAAATGCAATCAGTCTACCAAATTTAAAGGCATCCTGAGAAAAAGTTTAAATCTTGTTCTATTTTTATGCAAACATTTCTCTATCCTTCTATAAATGTGATCTATGTTTCTATTTATGTAAGTGAAACTGTGCATATGTTTAAAGAAAGCATCTTGTTCCCTTTAACTTTGGTCAATTCTTTAATTCTCTTGATGGAGTTCTTGGTTCTAAGATGTTCACATTGTAATTCTTAGACTATAACTCAGACTTTTAAAAGGGTAGAGATGGAGAGACTTTCCATCATATTCTAATATCTTTATTTTGTTGATGAAGAAATGAATTCTCAGGCAGGTGAAATTACTTGCTCATGATCATACAGCAAAGATACTCTTAGAATTCAGTCTATTTCACACCACTGCTTCCCACCATAATATATAAGGTAAATTGTTACTAAAATTGCCATTTCCAAATGAAGAAACATATATATACCATTTCCAAATGAAAAAAACATATATATTCCGGACCAAACATACATATGAAATATATGCTTTGTTTGCAGAATTACAAAATTAATGAGCAATAGCCACGAAGATTTCTTATCTTTTCACCTACCCATTAAATTAGTTAAATAATTGTTATTAAAGATATTTTAAAATTAAATTTAATCAGAGGTGGAAATCATATCTTTAAAAAAATAAGCTTTTTATTGCAAATAATTTCACATTACAAAAACATTTGCGATAATATCAAGAACTCTAACTTTCCTTTTAACCGAATTTACCAATTAAAACAGTCACATTTGTGATTCTATCTTGTGTGTTTGAATGTGTGTATGTGTGAAACTGTTGGATAAGATTTATTTGTATGATTTGGCACAGTATATGTTGCAATTACTAAAGTAGCTGAGAGAAAAGAGAAAGAAGAAGAGAGAGATGGAGGGGAAAGAAAGAAAAATGGAAATTATAAATAATAGAAAAATAGGTGAATAAATTATATAGATAATGTTTATATATTCCCAATATATAAATAAAAAGATGAATTAAAATGGCTGATTTATGTACTTATCTTTATATACCAGACCATTACACATCATAACAAAAGTAGGGCCTACCTAATTCTTTGGAAGATTTTCAGTTTGATATTTACTAAAGACAATAAAATTATGAAAAATTTGTAGATTTGTATATATTTATACAGAATTATGAAGAATTATGTAGATCTGTATATATTTCTCCTGAATATATTTATTTTTGCACAAATGGACCCTTCATTATGAATTCCACTTCAGTGTCTCCCTTCTTGAGGCCAACAGAC
This sequence comes from Uropsilus gracilis, assembly GCA_004024945.1. Lineage (NCBI taxonomy): Eukaryota > Metazoa > Chordata > Mammalia > Eulipotyphla > Talpidae > Uropsilus > Uropsilus gracilis. The sequence goes on from PVHY01001479.1 coordinate 115,132, forward strand.
TCATGTTTACAAATCTTTGTGCTATTATTGGCTCTTTCCCTCTCTTCCAATGAAAGGTAAAACTCAGTAAGCACCAGGTATCCTCCTTCACCTTCTAACAGCACTCTCTCATGGCTCACATCATTCACAAGCCACACTTCTTACCGCCTTTTCCAGGTTTGAAACATAGAGCCTCATTTTAAGATGTAGCCAGCTCTCTTTTGCTTTCCTCTGGAACTTGAAAAAGGAGGAGTATGGAAAAGAGTCTTTAGTCTTCTCTTCCATACACACTACACTTGTCCTTTTTTCCTCTTCAAAGAGAAGAACAAAACTATTTTATTACTTTATAGTCTTCTAGAACCATTATTTGAAAATTTCTTCTAATTTTTTTAGTATAAATAATGATACTTATTTTGCAGAAACACATTTGTCTTTGGAAGAAATATATTTGAGATAGAGGAGATATCAAAATAGTTTAGAAATATATTGTTTTACTTTTCCAATAAGACTTCAATTACATTTAATGATGATTTACAAGTTTACAGACTTGAGAGGTATTTGAAAATGGCTGTTTATTAATCATCCACTAATATTTTCCCTATTGAAGTCAAAGAACTATTCAGAAAAAAGTTTTGTTGTGGATCAAACTTCAAAATAAAGCCATATTCATAAAGTTAGGATATTCACAGTCTGATCCTGCCAAAACATATCATTCAAATGATCTTGGTACACTTTAACTTTGGTTTATGAGTGTAATGAAAGAAAATCTGCAGCAGATAAGACCTTATTTGCTGAGAAAGAATAGAAAAGGAGCACAAAACATCAAATCCTTTGTTTGAGTGTACTGGAGAGCTGGAGAGGGAATGAGAAATGAAGAGGGCATAATTCCGTCTTTGAAGTGAGATACCTTTTATGATCATTTTTATGTTGGGGTATTTGCCAATTCAACATGAGAAGCAGGCTGAAGCTTTCACATTTCACTAAAGGAAGAACACTTCTGGGTGACAGAGAAACTAGAAATGTTCTGGACTGATTTGGGGGAGCCTTGAGTATAGCAATGTTTACCACCCAGAAAAAAATCGCTGGTTTCTGGAACTACATGAGGGTGGATATTAAATATCTAAGTGGAATGGCTCTGAAAAGCACTATAAAGATTTGGCATACTTGTTAAGGAAAGAAGAACCTCAGAGGAGGAAGAGCCTCAGAGAAACAGCAAACTTTCAGGTGGAAACTGGAGAAACAGAGTGAAATGGAGGTACACCATCTTGGACTGAGATCAAGCCTTGATGCAAAGAAGAAACTGATTAAGTAAAGGTGAAACACTGTGTTGTCTACCTACTGAGCAGAGGATGAATTCACAATGGAGAAGACACAGCTTCTGGGTTCTGAATAATCATCTATACAAAATATTCAGCATTTAAAAAAATTATGAAGCATGTCCTTCCTCCACTCAAGATAGCATAATTAAAAGTCAAAAGAGAAAGTAAATAATAGGAACACTAAATATAGGTGATCACAACATTGATGTTAGCTAAGGAATTCAAAATAATTTTAATGTATTCAAGGCAATAAGGAATGAAATGATAAAGAAAGGGTATTTTAGTAGAATACTGGAATCTGAAAAAAGAAAGAGTCAATTCCAGAATTGAGAGAAACACTATCTGATCTGACTCATTAAATGATTTGTACTATGGATTAAATGTAATAAAAGATGTTTTAATAAACTCAAGAAACAGTCAGAAAAAAATCTAAATTTAATCAGAGGTCAAAATAATGAAGAAAAAATCTTTATAGAGAGGTTAAGATAGCTAAAAGTCTTAACAGAAGTCTAGAAACTATAGAAGAAACAGAATTAAGCAGAAGTAAGAACAAATTGTATAGGGAAAAGAGTGCTATTAAAAGCATATTTACTCTTATTTTTATAGCTTCCATGAGACTAGACATATAAAAATATTATCTTTCAATTGAATGTATAAAATAATAAGTGTCTTACCAGGTTTAGAAAGTATGGAGAATTTTAAAAAGTACAGCATATAAAAGATGGTAGTGGACAAATGGAGTGCTCAAGTATCTTAAATTATTAGAAATTTGGTAAAAGCAACATTTGTATTATATTATAATAAATTAAGGATATCTTTTGTATAAGTTATACAAAACATAACATTTTAGCATAACAGTAAAGAATAGTAATAGAATATATTATTAACAAATTAACATGGGGGAATGAAATATTTTTGATTAATCCCAAATAGCAAGAAATGTCCCAAAAATATCAAATTAAATGTAAGTAGCAATATGGTATATAATCACAAATATATCAGTAATAACTTTAGCTTGAAAGTACTCAGCAACCCAATTAAGAATCTAAGATTATCACACTTGAAAAAATAAAAACTTCATTTGTGGATGTGTGAACCTATATACCTAAAACATATGTAGTGTTGTAAATAAATGCTACATCAATAAGCAAAATGGATAATTAAATTTAAAAAAAAACTCCTACTATATTTTCTCAGGAGAGAAACACTGTAGTATAAGACATACAGCAAGAGAGGGAGAGTGAAATCAGGGAAGGGATGAGCACAGGAGATCAAGATGACTGTTCACAGGTGACATCATTAAAGGTATATGATGATATAAAATGTAAAATATATGTAATCAATTAAAATAGGTTAAAATAAATTTAAAAAGTTGAAAAATAAGTCATTGCTGAAACAACATGCAAACATTAACCATCAACATTCAAATATCAACCGTCAAACATCAACATTCAACTCCAAAAATATCCTTTTCCCTGTTTTTACTGGAATCGGATTCTTTAGACAATATTTCCTTTGGAGTTCTGGTATTTTCTATGAGAACATTATATATGACTTAGGGGTAGAGTTTCATAGCTCTTCATAGATGCATTCCCACATTACACTCACTAGAGCAGCTATGATCTTCCAACATTGTCCGGAGAGTCTCTTGCCCACCGAAATTGACAAATCTATTCTCCCCATCTATTTAGCCTCAATTCTGCTGTCAGATTTATTGGATTTGTTTTAGCTTATTTTTCTCTTTTCCTCTATTTATATTCTATATATGAGTAAAAAACCTTGTCTTTACTCTTCTGACTTATTTTGCTTAACCTAATTCCCTCCCAATTCCATACATGTTGTTGCTAATGGAAAGAGCTCATTTTTCTTTTTACAGCTGAATAATATTCCATTATGTATATATACCACATCTTCTTAATTCACTCATTTGTCCTTGAGCACATTGGTTGTTTCCATTTTTGGACTATTATAGTGCTAAAATGGATATGGTAGTGTGTATTGCAGTGCATAGAGTCCTTTAGTTGGATTTTTTGTTTGTTTCAGTGGACACCTAGAAGTAAAACTGTCATGTAATATATCTACATTTGATATTTTGAACAACTTCTGTATTGTTAAGTGTACTGATCTACATGTCCACCAATAGTTTATGGTAATTTCTTTTATCCCAGATTCTTGCCAATACTTGCAGTCTATGGTCCTTTACATATGTATCATTCTCATGATTTCCAGATAGTGTATCTTTGTGGATGTGCTTTGCCTTTCCCTGAGGAATGGTGATGATACCACACAGATGACTGTTGGTCATCTCTATGTCTTTAGGATATGTGTCTCTTTGCCTCCTCTGTCCAGTTTTGATTGGATTATTTGTTTTCATTTTGCTGAATTGTATGAAGTTTTTGAAGATCTTGGTTATTTACCCTGGTCTGATTTATGGTTTGTAATTTTTTTTAGAGTAGTGTGTATTTTAATTTTTATGATAGTTTCTTTTGCTGTGTAGATTTTATTCTCATCTAGTCCTATATGCTATTTTTGCTTTTATTTTCCTAGCCTTTGCAATCAAGTTCCCAAATACGTCATTGAATTATAGTCCGAGAGTACTTTGCCTCTGTTGTTGTCTATGTATTTTATGTTTTTTTGACAAATGCCCAAGTCTTCTATTTGGATAAAATTTTTTGGAGATAGTGGTCTAGCTAAATTCTGTTGCATGTAACTGTTCAGTTTTCTCAACACCATTTGTTGAAAGGGACTTTCCTTTCTTCATTGTATACTTGGTTCCTATGTTAAAGATTAACTCTCCATATAAGTTTGGGTTTATATCTGGGCACTCAATTCTATCCTGTTGGTTTGAATGTCTATTTTCATTCCAATAGCACACTATTTTGATTTATAGTTTAGTATGAAGTCTGGAGATGTGATTCCATGATTCTCCCTCTCCCCACCTTCTTTTTTTTTCCACTAGGATTGTTGTAGCTATTCAGGGCCTTTTATAATTCCATAAAAATTCCAGTTATATCTTTTCTATTTCTCTGAATACCATAGAAACTTTGATAGGGTTTGTGTTTTATATATATATAATACTGGGTAAGATGTCCACTTAGCAATGTTAATTCTTCTAATCCAGTAGCAGACAATATTTTTTTATTTTTCTATAATTTCTATTTCTTTTTATCATAATATAATTTTCATTGTACAGTTCTTTTACCACCTATTATTATTATTCTAAGTATTTAACAATACAATTGCAAATAGAATTTTTTTCTCTTCTATTTCATTTATTTTTTGCCAGTTGAAATACAATATATATTTGTGTTTTGATTTCGTGACCTTCAATTTCACCACCTCACTGTTCTTTTTGTTCCTAATAGTTTTTGGTGGAGTCTTTAAGGTTTTTATGTTACTTTGTTTGCAGATTACATGATAATAGACTATAATTGGTTGGAATTTCTTATCAATAGAGACTTCTGATAAAACACTAGCAGGATATAAGAGGAGGTGAGTTTTTGTTCTTTTCATGTTCTATTTCTGCAGTAGAAAGCAGGTGGATCTGTAGGTGTGTAGGTTGCACTTAATTCTCTGTTGGTAGTTCTCAGTCAGTGGAGGTGCCCTTTAAGACAAATCTCAATTGTGGCAGTTTGGTTGCTTTTCTACTTCTGTAGCAAGGAATCTCATATTACCATCTTACCACTACGTAGAGGATTCCATGAGCAGCCGCAGCATTTCCTCAAATGTCTAACTCTTCACCTTGCAGGACCTTTTCCAATGTTACAGGTTCCTTCCTTGTTTATTACCTTCTGCTGAAGAACGGTAGCATGCCAGGTGCAGATTCTCTCTATATAATCCTTGTAGTTCCTGTTCTAGTCCTTAGAGCAAGTAACCACTTCTTATTTCAGTTAAAAATAACTTGAAGTAAATTTGTATAGTTTCTTTTTTTTTTTACTATAGCTTAACTGATAATGAATATTTTACAATAAAAGGAAACTACACAAGAAACTATCACAAATCAGAATCTACATTTAGTCAGTAACATAGCTTAAAAATGTATCAAGTCAAACTTGACAAAATTAAAGAAGACAAATTTTCAAGCAGACTGAAAGTTGTTAACATACCTATTTTAAACGTCATGGAATTTCAGAGAGAGAGAAAGAGGGGGGGAGGGACCTTAAACTTCTTTTAGTGTTCTGAAGGTCTGAAGCTCTGAGCAACACAAGTAACAAGTGACTTAACTGATAAATGAAGAATCCTACAAAAAATAATGTCAGAAAATATTTTTTATCAAGTCCACTTGAAATTTTGTCAAAATTGGTCTTGAGTCAATCATTAGTCAAGTCACAATAAATATCACTTTATATAGAAATACAAATGATCAAGAATAACTAAGTTAAAATTGAGAAGGACAAAGTCTGAAGATTTAAACAGCCAGTGAGATTTATTGTAAGTTATAGTAATTAAGTGTGGTTTCACTGTAACAATAAATGATTTGAAAATTTGGCAGAATAAGAAATCCAGAAATAGACCCACATATAAATGATTTGATTTATAATAAGAATAACCTTACCAAGCAACAGGGTAAATTATAGTCTTTTAATAAATGGTGATTGGCTAAATCAAATAGAAAAAGTGAATGTGACATATATATTTATATAAATCAATTCTAGTGCATTATAAAACTAAATTTAAGAAAATCAACGTTTTTATAAGAAAAACAAAAAATATTGTCATGACTTTAGGATAAGCAAGGCTTCTTAGGCGGGACATAGAAAGTAGTAAATTGGATTGCTATAAGTAATAAGTCTTATTCTTCAAAACACACAGGAGGAAAATGAAAAGGGAAGTCATTGAATGGCATGAAATATTTGTCATACATATATTTGACACAGATTCATATTCAGGACATAAAAACAACTTCTATAAATATGAGAAAAACTGAAAACTAAGTAGATAAATAAAGCGAAAATTCTAGTACACATGTTGCAAATGAGGATTTCCAAATGGTTATTATATATAGGAAAAAGTTAATAATTTCCATAGCCATCAAGGACATGCAAATTAAAACCTTGCATTGATATAACCATTTGTCTGGAATCAGAATTACTGAAATTAAAGATAGAAAATATCAAGTGTTGACAAGTACATGGCATAACTAGAATTCTTACATATTGTTGATATGAATTCAAATCAGTAAAATCACTTTAGAAAACTGAATGACAACATCTACTCCTTTCATACTTTATGAGTATTTGTTCTACATACCCAGCAGATATGATCAAGAAAAAACATGGACAAAGTATGTCTTTGTCTTCATACTATCCACAACAAGTATTGAAAATATCCTAATGTCTATTAATTATGGAAGAGACAAATAGATGGTGGCCTATTTATATGGAAAAATATTATATGGTAGTGGAAATAGACTACAACTATAATAATCACATGGAAGAATCTTATAACACGTTGAATGAAAAATAGTCAGACACAAATAATATATTCTCTGTAATTTGCTGAAATAAAGGCCAAAGGTAGACAAGAATTAGTTTGCCACGTTGAAAGTCAGATTAGTAGTTGGTGGATAGTAACTGACATGGGCCAGGCAGAAGCTCCTGGACTTACAGACACCTCTGTTTTTTTGATATGAGAGTTGGTTATATAAGTGTGTTTTTTTTATATAGAAAAATACTATGAGTTTTACATTTATAGTTTGTGTACTTTTGCGATGTGTGTTATACATAAATAGGAAGTTTACAGTAAGAAAATCACTGGTCAAGAGAACTTAAAGTTTCATATAACAGAAAGTTGAATTGACCTAAGGCAAGATATTCTAAAACACATGTTTCCTCATATCCCCTATCCACAATTCTTCATTGTCTCAAAATACAGTGATAAGGTAGGGAAAGGAAAGACTTGACAGTAAGTTAGATGTTCCTCTACAAGAATTTCCAGGAATGTAAAAGGATTCAAACAAAATAAAATGAGGTTGATAAAAGTGATGTGCAAATTACTAGACTGTGTGAAGTATGGGTAGATTGGGAAAGATTCTGTACTTGTGCTTTTAAAAACCTTGAAGAATGCAAACAAATTTTTCTGGACATTCAGAAATTACTGTCATGTCATGTCGGGGATGGAAAAAGAAGGCTGCCCACTGAATAAGTCTGCACAAATATGAGGAACTATAAAATTGTTGATAGCATACCAGCATGCCTAAGAAAGCACAAGTATCAGGAAGCCTTGTAAACTAAATCAGTTTAGATAACAAAGACATCTCATAGAGGGTCTGGTGATTGCCATTTATCCTAGATAAACAGACTCCTACAGAAAGCTAGCCCCCAGTAAAAATGACATCAAGCAAAAGGCTGTTGTAACTGCTGAACTATGTTATGTGAACTGTATAAAAGCTGAGTGAAACACTCGGGGCCAGGAGATCAAGAGAAATGCCGCTGTGCCCTTCTACCCAAGAGATCGTCTTGATCCTCTTGATTGCAACCCTCACCCCTTCCCCAGGCACTGCTCCCCACTGCGGCTGGACCACACAATACAATTTTTTTTAAATATTGTTATGGTGGGGGAAAACTCTTGCTCTCATGAACCATTCTCTTTGATTGATAAGTATGATCACCTTGTGACTCAGGTTCAAACCTACTACAGTCAACTCTCAATCATAGGAAGGAGGTAGGAAGAAGACTGTCTTAAAAGGGGTGAGTAAAGGCTAGAGAAGACACTGTTGCAAGACCCTTTCCCTTTTTAGATTACCATAAAGATGAGGTAGTTTCTCTTGTCCTCTGTCTTGGGAAAGCGAAAGAGCTATTTGAGTGGGAAAAACATATGTGAAAGAGAAGTTGAGCTTTAATTTTATTAAGTATTTATCTAAAGATGTTGTTTTAGTCACTACTGAGTTGTCTCTTATTGGCAAGTTTAAATAGTCCTTTCACATGTTCTAGTTTTGGCAAAACGGTCTCAAGAATTCACTCAATGAATTCTGCTATAAAACAAGCCCTTATCTTTCTTTTTTTTTTTACCTGAAATGTACATATTTATTTAGCTTTAGCATATTTATAGTTATGTGGCCATTATCACAATCTTAGAACATTTCCATAATGCTTCCTGCTAAATCTTACTCTTTTTTATTATTTAAATAATTTATTCATACATATATATTTTATATCTGTATTATATATATATTTCATTGTGATCCCTGGGGGTCACCTACCATCTCCCTTCCCTGGCCACTCTAGCCGGTCCCCTCCCCCAGTTGTGTACTTTCGTTTGGTTGTTCATATATTAGTGAAACCATTTGGTTTCTGTCTTTTTCCACCAATATGATTTCTTCTAGGTACATCCATGTTACAAAAAATCATCAAATTTGTCATTTTTAGTTGATGTGTAATACTCAATTGTGTGTGTGTATACCACATCTTTTTCATCCAGCCATCTGTCTTGGAGCATTTGGGGTTGTTTCCAAGTTCTTGCAATTATAAATAGTGCTGCAATAAACATCCACCCACAGGTGTCCCTTTGTATTCACACTGAGGTCTCCTTTGGGTAGATTCCCAGAAGAGCAATTGCTGGGTCAAACGGTAGTTCCATTTTCATTAGTTTGAGGGTCCTCCACACTGCTTTCCCTAGTGGCTGGACTAGTTTATATTCCCACCAGCAGTGTAAAAGTGGTCCTTTCTCTGCACATCCACAGCAGCACTTGTCTGTTTTTTGGATGTGGGCCATTCTTTTTTTTTCTTTTTTATTATTTTTTTAAATTCATTTTATTGATTTGTCACAATTGTGCATTAATTGATCCCTCCTCCTCCCTCCATATCCCCCTTCTGCATCCCCCCTCCAGTCACTCCATCTCCCATTTTTCTGCAATTTGTTGGTTGATAAGTTGATGTTCAGTTGGTTGTTTGGCCCATTTTTCTCTTCCGATATCTGGTAAATGTGTGTGTGTTTTAATTTTTTTTTATTTTATTTATTTATTTATTTGTTTATTTTATTTATTTATTTTTTTATTACCCCGGGGCTTTTGGGTGTGGGTCATTCTTACTGGCGTAAGATGGTATCTCATTGTGGTTTTGATTTGCATTTCCCTGATTGCTAGTGAATTGTAAAGTTTTTCATGTGCCTGTTGGCCATTTGGACTTCCTCTTTAGAGAAGTATCTTTTTAGATCTTCCTATTTTTTAACTGGGTTTTTTGCTTTGTTTTTCCTAAGTTGTGTGAGTTCTTTGTATATCTTTGTTATCAGACCCTTATTACTTATATGGGGGGGGCAAATTTTTTTTTTCTACTTGGTTGAGATTCTTTTTGTTTTCTCTGTTGTCGCTTTTGCTGTACAGAAGATTTTGGTTTAATGTAGTCCCATCTGTTTATGTTTTCCTTCATTTTTTTGCCGTCAGTATATGTGTCCAAAAATGGATTTCTGAATTGTATCTCATGAAGGGTTTTTCCCATCCCATTTACCATCACACACACACACACACACACACACACACACACACAAATATCTGGGGATAAACCTAACAAAACATGTGAAAGATCTATACAAAGAGAACTTCAAAATACTGCTAAAAGAGATAGAAGACATAAGAAAATGGAAAGACATTCCCTACTCATGGATTGGAAGAATTAACATCATCAAAATGGCCATCCTACCAAAAGCAATCTACAGATTCAATGCAATCCCTATAGAAATTCCAACAACATTCTTCAAAGAGATAGGGCAAAAATTACAGAAATTCATATGAAATAACAAAAGACCTCAATTATCAAAAAACCTCCTTACCGGAAAAAGAGAGAATAAAAGCATTACTATTCCAGACTCAGACTATACTACAAATCCATAGTAATTAAAACAGCTTGGTACTGGCACAAAAACAGACATTCAGACCAATAGAACAAACTGAATCCCCCGAAATAAAGCCATGTATATATAGTCAACTAATTGACAAAGGAGTGAAAAACTTACATTGGAACAGGACAGCCTCTTCAATAAATGGTGTTGGGAAAACTGGACGAAGACATGCAAAAAATTGAACCAAGATACTTCCCTCACACCACGTACAAAAACTAACTCAAAATGGATAAAAGACTTGGACTTAAGACCTGAATTCTTATCTTTCTTGGCCTTCACTTAACCTTCAATTAAATGTTGACACAGGACACCATTCTTTGATATGAATGTCCAGACTGAAGCAGGATTTTCACACTAAAAAGAAGAGATGAATCAGACCCCTGGAGGGGTTTTTTTAAACTATTTTTCCTTCTCTCATTCCCCTAACTCCATGCCATTATTTGTGAAGGTATATTGCAGATCTGAAAGGATAAAAAAATAATGAGAATTAAGGAGATGAAAAGATGGTGAAAACTGAGGCAGTCGATTGCCACTAGAAGATAAAAATGAAGTCAGAGGGCCAGTTTATTGTAGACACTGCTTGAACAACCAAGTAACACTGACTCTCATGGAAGGTAGAATCTCTGGGAGGAAAATGGCAACTCCATGAGAAGATAAAGCTTCTGTGAATTTACAATAATCTTTCCTCTTCTATATTTATGAAATTAAATACAAATGTATGTGCAAGATCTAAAGGCATTCTGTATACTGTCAAGTTGAAATGTTTAGATTCACAAATGGTGTCAGGTTAAATGCATATCAAGTCTCTCCACTTTGTATGGTAATAACCCTTATGTTTAAGATGTTACCCTTACTGTTAACTACATAAGTGAATATAAAAGATAGGAGAATTAAGTGAAGTTTGAACTTTTGAGTCTTATAATTAAGCCAGGTCCCCAGTATTTAAAGCAATTAGACGCCTTCTATGATGTGTTCTTCCTTCATTATCCTCCTTATCCAAGTAGGATCCTATGACTGTAACACACACACTCAACTCCCTCAACTGGGGACTAGATATATTTGGCTTGGGAATATATGTTTAGAACCAACTGTGAAAGTTTTGGGAATACTGCAATCCTTTTTCCCTGCAATTTGCACATAGGTTTCTAAATGTCTAACAGGAATGTGAAGTGGTTATTATGTCATAGTATTGCTCCTTATGCCTTCCAGTTAACAAAATTGAGCTGGTTTCTCTAACAAGTTAAATGCACATTTTTTTTTTTTTTTTTTTTGGAAAAGGGAGTGACAATACAATGTCTTCTCAAGTTATAACTTAGGAGCTCTTTAAAGACAGCATTGAATTCTTCTGCTTGAGTTATGCTGGCTAATAGGAATTTAAGTGTAACTGGTGGGAGAGCACTGAAGCATTCACGCATGTGGAATCAGATGAACACCCACAATGAGGAATTTCCTAAGGCAAGTTATTCTGAAGGAGAAACACAGGCCTAGGGTGAATGCCAGTAATTTTTAAAGTGACATGTGGCACTATCATCCTAATTAGTAATAACTAAAGGTGCCGGAAGAAAAGCAAGACCCCACATTTTCGAGTCTGTATTTTCAAACACATTTTAAAAACCCTAAGTCTGAGTTATTACACAAATCCCTTCCTCTGTTGAAGGGAATTTAATCATCTTACATTCTTAATTTGATTTCACATATAAATGTTTACTCTTGAAAGGCACACATACAACTTATTGAAGCAACTCTTAGGCAAGTCGAGTGTTTTCATTTATATTAATAAATCTTATTTGTTAATAAGATTTAATTAATCTATCAATGATTTAAGTAATAACATTTTAATAAATATTTCACAGTAAACAGCTAAAACAACTAATTTGTCTATGACAAGGAATTGAAATCAAAAGCTCTGATTCTCTTAGTAATGTCTATTTCTATTCAGCAGTTTTAGTACTTGTCTTCCTGAAGCATCTCTTTTTAATGATCTACTTAAAACCACACCAATTTTCCACTTCTCATACAATTCTAGATTGCAAGTGACTGAAGCGACTACTCATTAAGGTTAAAAAGGACTACATGCTCCTACTTATTTTGTGTTAAATCAGTTCAATTGCCTTTTAAAATTGCCCAAACTTTGTGAAGTATTAGTATTTTAAATACATAAATTCTGATTTTGTAATTATGTGTGCATGTGTGTACACACAGGTATATGTCACATCATATAGCATGTAAACATATTTACCACTGAAAACTTCCTAAAATGTAAGCTAAAGCTGAATCTTTGCCATCCTGCTTATTTTGCTTATTTCCCATTGTATAGTGAATTTGAAATGTGTTAATATCAATCATAACCATTGGGTTCCCGGCTTCTTTATTTACAAAAAGGAGTTAATACTATCCACCTCATGGAGTTGTTGAGAATAACAGATTACCTAACATAGAAATTACTGAATAGAGGTTACCTTTCATATTACTGTCAGTTTTTCTATCGCTGTTATTATTAAACAGAAATTTTAAAAAATTATATGATTAGAAAAATGCTCTTTCTATCTGACACCTGACTCATGATCTTTATATCTATATTTTGGAATTTAGTGAGAGCTATGATAAGTTATAATCTCTACTTCAGTAATCTTTAAGCTAGACTGCTATTTTATTTTATTAATATCCAAAAATTTTTCAACAAAAATTTTCATGGGTGCAAAAAGTTACAACTTAAATGTTACTTTCCAGGAAAATGACTCAGTAAAATTTGCAATTTTTGAAAGACAATATACTTAGATCTCCTTCAAGTAAAAGGGTATAACAACCTTTGAGCTTATGGTGTTTGTATATTGTTTGGTAGAGCAAACTACTATTGTTGGGATACCTATTCATCTATTTTCAACTGATGCATCAAATAAAAGAAAAGTTAAGAAGAAAGAAACTATACTCAAATTTTATGTAGGGATACATATCTTTAGTTGTATATCTTAATTAGAAAATAATTTCTCCTATGACAAAGAATAAATTCTGGGTGTATAATTAAGATTGTTCTATAGCTCATGATTAATATTATTTTTTGTTTACTTTTAAAATGTAATTAAAATTCCAACATGTTGATTTGGCTGTTCAGAGGGTGAACAACTATATGAACTTAGGCTCAATTTTATTATAGTTTATTTTCCGTTCTGAACTGTAGCAAAGAAAAAAAAATAAGAGGGTGCTTTTGCTGAACAACTTTTAAAATGATTTCTTTTTGGAAATATCTTTGAAAATGACCAGATTGGAAGTATAAATCATTTAGTTATAATAACACTGAGGAGGACCAGACTGAACAGCTTGAACAGGTACTTCAATGAAAAGTCCACTTGGGGAAAAAAACAACCTCAGTATATCTTGATTATGTACTTGTATTATTACACACTAAGAGATTTAGTCAGGCAGGTTCTGTGTCCATAAAGAAGAGACTTAAATAATACCTAAACCTCTTTGAAATGTTACACAACACAGTCTTGCCTCCATTTCTCTCCCTTTCTCCCCAAACAGTTTATGTTCCATATCTCATTCAAATCAAGACAATGAAGAAAACGGCAAGTTGTTTGCAGATTTAGACAGAGTGAAGGATTCAGGCCTATCACCTGTTTTCAGTGTAGTCTTTTTCTCTTCTAATTTTGCCTTCCTATGTAAAAAAATTCTTCATGTTTTTGTCACATATGAAGAAATAAAAACCCTATAAAAATTATCTTTGGGTTCGTACTTAAGTTACTTTTCTATTTGAAGGAAACCAATCCATCCAGCTTGCAATCATATTTAAAAGTTTGCACCTTCATGGCATCCAGGGTCTTAGCAGAGAAATTTGATAGATCCAAAACCCTTGGTGAGTATATTAACATTATTACAGTCTTAAATATAATTATGATGGGTTAAGCAAACAGTTATGGGCACAATAATGCGTTTATTTCAAACTAATGACTTTGTGGGAGTGGCAAACACTTTGGTGGTGTTCTCCAAACAGAGACCAGAGACTACTACTGATACCTATAAATATTTTATACAAAAGGGATGTGAAAGGAAAACTTTAAACAAGCCATTTTTTGTTGTTCTTGCTTAAACATCTTCAGTGGCAAGATTCCCTGGAGGAGACATGTATGCATTTCTCTACATCAAGCAGGTGAGAGCACATTTTTTCTGCAGTTATGTCAGAATACAGACAAGAAGATTTGGTCTGTGTCTTAAAGAAAGGGTATTTACCCCAAAATTTTCTCAGTTTTAAGTTTAAAGCTTTAACATCCTTCATCCACAGTGATCTTATGAAGGAAGGTTTCATTGCCCCATGTGGCAAATGGTATCATCTGGAATGCAAATCATCATTGACCGGAAGTAGATGTTCTCAACTCATACACTTGACTAAAGTGCACAAGTGAGGATAAAACAAGACAAAAACAAAAGATCTATTACTCAAAAATCAAAGTAGTATCTTCACCTTTCAGTTCTCATCAGATCAGGGATGGGACATGGTGCCCTGTAGAGGACCAGGAACCACTTGGGAACTCCCACTCTCCCAACTGCCAGCGGAAATGATGATTTGGGCTATGTGCTAGGCTTATCCAGAGCAACGTTCCTCAGTGAGGAAATAGAAAGGGACCCTTATTTGCCCCAATTTAATCGAGCTTCGCCTTGAATCTGTTCTCTATCTTCTCCCCTTCCTTCCCACCAAGCCAGCGAAGTTGAAGGGTTAAGCTCCTGCTTACCTGACTGTGGCTCACCCCTGCGAGGGAGGGGCGAAGCTCTGGTCTCTTTCCAGGGGCAGCATTTACCCCACCTAGGTTCAAACGTCCGGATAAGAGAATCCTTGGCCACCGTAATCTGTGAACTCACGGACCCTCCCTCAACGTTCCAAACGTCAGAGTTCTCGTGCTCCACTGCCCAGTAGCCTCTCCCCTCTGCCTGCATTTGCATGTTGATGAATAGTTTCTTAAAAGAAAAAAAAAAAAAAAAAAAAAAGGTTTGGTTTCTGCATTGGCTTTGATGTGTTTTAGATAGTCTATTGAATATCCGAATTCTCTTTAAGGTTTTTTCTTTTCTTTTCTTTTTTTTTTAAAATAGGTTATTACCACATGCATTTATCTTCACGACCTATCTTCTGTGTATATATTCTGAGTTGTTTCTTTAAGATTATTCCCGTAAGTAGAATTTTCAACTCCTAATACAATAACTTTTGTATGATTCAGTATTCTGCTAAAAAAAAAAATGCCAATTTATAGTCCTGCTTGTGTTATATAAAGAATATTATCTCATTTCAACTCCCCCCTATATATTTTTTTCATCTTTGTAAAAAATATTTTCTCATTGATGTTTACATTTGCACCCCTCGTTTGAAACATTATTATATATTTTTATTATTAATTTTCATTTCTCTTATTATGGTTTGTTTGTACGTTTTTCCTCCAACCTGAAGTTTTTATGTTAGTTTCTCTGTGAGTAGGCAGCCTGCTCTGTTTGAGTCTTTTAGGTTGACATAAATGTGTGGTGACCCTTAAATTAGTGATTAGGCTAAATCTCTGGGCTAGCATAAAATTTACTTGAGCATTCCCTTATATAAGTTCAACCCATAGACACAGGTAGATGACAAGGTTGTGTTGGCTGGCTCCAGTTTTATTACTTCACTGCAGTAACTAAGTGAGGTAGGTCAGATTTTGCTACTATCTTATAAAAGCTGAAGAAAATGAGCTTGAGTCCATAAGTGATTTGTTCAGATTATTCAGTGGTATTTGAACCTCTATTTTCCCAATTAAATTTCTACTTTTGATAAACTTGATCACTGTTTGCCTCTGTCATCACAGATCAAATGACTGAGATTTTGCTAGGTATGGAATCTATAGATTTGAGACTGAGGAGGAGTTTGCCATACTGACAAGAATAAGTAGTTGCCGATGAGAATAAAGCGAAGGAGGTTGCATCATATATCATAAATAAGAAAAAGAACCCTGCAAGGAAATGGTGGACATAGCCAAACAGATTATATGTGCTACAACTTCAGGATGGAATACAATTTACATCCCCTGTGACATGAATAACATCCCTTGGCAGAGCCAACCCAGCATAATCTCATTCAACAGCTTCTTAGTGTTTATTTAGCTTTCATAATATCAAGTAATTTTTCAAATTTTTAAATAGTGATGTTGGATTGGAAACCTTTCTCTGAGCTTTTGCTTTTAATTGTCAAAACAATTGAAACAAAAATTTAATCCACTGAGGGATACTGTTCCAGAAAATATCCAACAATATTAAAGACAAATCTAAAGCAAAATTATCTCTGCAGAAATAAAATCCTCTCTCTGTTTGATGTATTTGAAGACCTTTCATACAACAAAAGGGAGTGGGACAATTTATTACAAATGCCAAGCAAATGCAAAACAGTTTCTCTGACTGCACTTACTTGAACCAGTACTTAGAAAATATGCAAAGTTTCCATTGGGGGTGGCAATGCACCTTATACAGTAAAAGCCATTTTATAGACCATCTTGTCTTGGAATTGCCAACTGGTCAAAGTCACTCAGCATGAAGTTTGGAGGATGAATTAAAGATTGCAGATGACCTTAATTGAAGCAATCAACTAAGGTGCTCTTAAGTTGCTAAAGAAGGGAAACAGAATAATCTAAGCATTACAGTGTTATGCTTTTGGCCAACCTGCTCTGCCCTCACTCCACCTGAATTGTTAAACATATCACATACTTTAATATTTTATATACCTCAGTCAATAGGTGTTGGCTTGACATTTCTATTAAGAGAAACAGTTACCATAGAAAGGAAAAAGAAAGAACCTTGACCAGAAGATTAGACTTGAACTCTTTTCATTAACAAACCAGCTAGGTTACTTTGCAGCATTTATACTTTGAATGAATTGATTGATTACTAAGATAATTTTTTTTCTGTTCCCAAAGTGTAGAGTGCAAAATAGATATACCCATCGACTTTAGAATGAGAGTATTTTGAATTCTGATTTAACTATGGATTTTAAAAAGAAATAGCAAACCTTCAGTATAAGATCACTGTAGAAAAACCATAATATACAATTATACCATATTTTATTATTCCTAGTTATTCTTTTACATAAGTATTGTATGATGACTATTATTTTTTCAATAGTAAGTGAAATATTTTTTTTTAAGCCAAAGAAATGAATGTTCTGTCCTGTACATACAGGAAAATTTTATAACCAGAGTTGTCTTTAAAATTCTTGTCACAATTGGCAAAATTATTGTTGGGAAAAATATAAAAATGTATTTCTTTCTTGTTCTTTGGAATAAACTTAGGGATTATCTCCTGCTAAAGTGCAAAACAATGATCTGTTTGCCTTTGCAAACATAGATTAAGGTTTGTCCTTGTCTTAAAGTTACAGAGAAAGCAAATTAATGGGCAATTTTGATATTGTTGAGAAAATTCAGGGGTTATCCCTGCAGATGCAGGCTGAAGCTTCTTTTTCATATTTGGGAACTTCACAGGGCATAGGTATCCTGTGGAGCCTCTGAAGGTAGTTTTGCAAATTTCACAAATAGCTGCGCTTGGTTAAATATCAGTTAGTTTCTGTTTGAAAGTGGATGTAGTTTAACTTCATATCATCTTGCCAGTTTTGACATTTCTTTCCCACATCCTGGCCCAGCTTAACAATCTTGTTTGGAATTATCAATACTAAAGATTTAGAAATACTACCTCTTTAGTATAGCAAACATAGGCTTTGTGGCTTACATAAGAAAATTCAGAAAGCAAACAAAATAAAAGTATAAATGTACATGTTACTTGACATTATTTCTAAGTATTAAAGTTTCCTTGTTTCTTCTTTTCTCTGCCCTAACATAATTTGAGATCAAATTCTTAGATTTCTATTCTGAACTGGATTTATCTAGGCAGGACTTCTATCGGTGGATAAATGATGCCAGACTTCTCAATTATCTCACAGGATCTTCCTCTTCTACTTCAGCAAATAGCTTCTGACCCCAGGTCATCTTCTTCTGTGGTACCTAAGACCTCTTGAACCTAGACTGCTTGACCGAGTTTCTTCTGTTGCATTATAGAGAGTGGATAGCACCAGAACGGCCTTATGAAGTGGTTCTTAGGAAAACAAAAAGTCATTCATTAACTTTTCTTAAGTTCTATGTACAAATATTCCTACCATGACCGTATTCAAGCTACCCTGAAGTGAGGAGTGATTGACTAATTGGAATATGTTAAGATGTACATGTACCATTTATATGGATTGTTTTCTGATGTGCCTTTGCGGAAACAGTATCATCTGTGCCATACTGGGATATAAAACAATATTGTGAACCCAGGAACTGATAAAAGTTGACGCGAGCATGCCATCTATGTCTGTCTTAACAGCGGTCTTATGAGTTTCTGTCCCATATGCCTTTCTCCTCTGAGCCATTGCTCTCTGTCTTCTTTAATTTTCATGAATGACATTTCTTGAATTACCCACTAAGTGGATGGGATCTTCTGTTTTGCTTGGTTAGTTCCAGGCCAGGTTTTCTGCATGGTGTACACTGTCACTGGGAGCTCTGATGATGTGCACTGCCTTTCATTTGTTCTGTCTACAACACATCACTCCAGCCCCAAAGCATGTAAACCTAATATTACTCCTTGTCCTGGAGCCCAGGCTTACCTTCTAACTTCTGCTTTCTGATTCAGGGATGATGACTATGTGCAGCTCATTCATTGGAAAAGACAGTGACAGGTTCCAAACTTCAAGCCTCAGGAGGCATTTCTTTGCTCAGAGTATTATTTCTGTCAGATTCTTCACAGTTGCATCCTTCAGGAACTGGAACACAGGAAGTATGAAATCGAGAATTTTGTTTGAAATTTGATATATTAAAATGACATATAGTTTAGGAAAACATAACAGATGTCTTGTATATGGATGCTTTATCTGTGGGAGAGGAGAATGAGGGTTCACGGAGAGAGCATGCCCAGGTTTTGACCCCATAACAGCAGCTGGCTTTAAGCATTAATAAGTTGAATATATTCCTTTTATGTTGATGAAAATGATATGTGTTATTTTAGTTGATAGCTTTCTGATGTACTTTTGCAATGGCAAATGCTATGCTGCACAACACCCATCATCAGGATTTAAAGGTTCCTGTATGGTCTTGAAGAGAGCCATCAGCTAGCTTCCCCAGGGGTTTCTTCATGTCCATGAACATGTGGAAGCTTCCAGTTGTCAATTCTCTTTTATTTGTCCTCTTGTTTCACCTCAATTCCTGTATCCTTCTTCCTGGGTTTGCCAATGGCTTGTTTAGCATAATAGCTGCAATTCAATTAAGTAGATATTTATATGACCTTTAGACTTTCTGAAAGAAGATCAATAACCATCTCCCTCTCAATCATGCTAACCTGCATTTTATTAGTGGCATCTTGAAGAAAAAGACTGTATTTTTTTAACAGTCAAGACAGAAAGTACACAAGGCTCGCATCTGAGGACAGTTGCAGAACTACTGGCCCCCCACCAGCTCTGCTATCCCACTGCTGTGTCTTTGTGCAAAGCACTGCATGCAGAACCTCTGTTCTCTTAATAGAAAATGAGGCGATGGGATTTGGACTTGGCTAGCTAAATCTTTTCCAGTTGTAACTTGGAGTGCTAACACTCCTGGTGAGCCTTTGTAGGTAAGAAGATGAGGGCAGGGTGAAGCAGGTAGCTTGTTTGGAGGTTCTAGCAGGGGAGAGCAGCTACTCGTATACCCTCGACAGAAGAACCGTCTCTATTCCGTGAAGGGAAGGCCGTCCTCTTCGACCAAGCGCGCAGCTTCGGGAGGGACGCACCTGGAGCGGTGAGGGAGGAAGGGGACACCCGCCTAGCCAGCCAGATCAGCCCAATCAACCCTGGCGATCCATGGGGTGACAGATGTCGCAGCCAGATCGCCCTCACATCCAGGGTGAAGCAGATAGGAGGTGACTGGCTAGGAAATAGTTTTTGAGGTGGTGCTTCCTATTTACACTGCAGACACTGATGGCTGCTCTCAGCCAATACAGAATCTTACAGCGAGTGTTTTCAGGCTTAGCAATAAAATTAGATGATGCCCTGTTAAACTTAAATTTCAGACAAATAGTGCATACATTTTTGTATAAATGTGTCCCCAATATTATATATGGGACATCAATATTCAAAAATTACTCATCACTTAATTGAAATCATATTTAATGCAGTGTCCTATATTTTGGCTGGCAACTCTGAATAATTGTAGATAACAACATATTGTGTCTCAACATGTTGGACTGGAGAAGTAGGGGAATTTAGCAAAAAAAAAAAAAAAAAAGATAGAACAGCAATTTGTTAAGACAGAGGCCCGGTGGTTGTTATGTATCTCTGCAGCATGGGGTAGAGGAGGTGTCACTTATTTCTTTTTTTTGCCAGGTTGCAATACCACTTCTATGATAAAAAAAACAACTGTGTGACATTTCAGTACTGACATAAGAAGTCACCAGGCTAATCCCTGAATAGACCAAAAGGCCCTACGTAGTGTTGTAGAGAGGAAAGTTGAGTTACTAAAAGAAGAGAAAGTTGAAAGAAATATCTATTAGGCTTTTTATTGAAAACAGTATTATTAAAATTTTGTCTGGCTCAGGGATTGAGTTGAATAACTTTGTGGTTTGTATATTAAAATTAAGAAAGAGAGCTAATAATAAAAGAAGTTAAATTTTTAGCAAGTGTTAAATAACATTTAATTAGGGTCATGCCAGTATTTTATTAATCTTCAGTCACTTGCAAAATGTGATGGTCATGCATTTGTGCAGATTACTTTATTTCTCTCCTTTATTAATCTAGTGTATGTTTTATGGATAGAGCCTATCAGCTAGATAATGTGAGCCATCTGTTAATGAGCAATGACTGCTGTCATTTCTATTGTCACCCCTTTTGGTTGGCAGGCTTTATGGCTGATGGCAAGCAAGACACACTCCAATTCCTGACCTGCTTACATGCAACCTCACATCCAGTTTCCATGTACACTCTTGTCTATTCCTCATGCCAAGATATCACCATGTTTTGATTCTCTGTTTTAAATGGGTATACTTACTCATATAAAGAAGGTACAATTTTTGTCTTTCTCTTGCATTTCTTTGGAAATTAATCATTTACAAGGTATAAGCAATTAACAAAATTTTATGGGATGACTCATTTTTCATTTTCCGATTTTTTAAAAGCATTTACTTCTATCTGTTATTTACTTCTATCTGCTAGGGAAGAAAAATCAAGCCTAGTTCATGGAAATTTGTGATGTAGCCTGTGCTAATGGAGGAGCAGAGCTCAGGGTACCACTTTGGGGGCAATTTGTCTGTGGTAGGGGTTTCACATAAAGGTTTTATGCAGATGATAATGCCCAAATGCTCTGTGTACTGGGTTCACAGAGGAAAGGGAAAGAGTGAGTAGATGAGGGTGTCTTGGATGAAGCTAGGCAGATGCTAGGGCTTGCGAGAAAAGAAGGGAACCTGCAGGACATTTGCAGGAGTTTAGCTAGCCTATGGTGGTGTCTGAGGGAGCTAGCAGTGACAAGGGATGAGTTACAGGGTTCAACAGGGATCAGACTCTGTGCTGGATATCACATGCAGGAGGCTAGATATTCCTGAGGATTGTGAACAGGAATTTCAACATTTAGAAATATTTGTGCTCTAAAACAACCACTCTGATTGCAATGCATTATACATAAGAAGGACCACATAGGAGGCAGGAAGACAAGCCAGAAGTTGCAACAGCAAACTTAAAGAGGGTTTCCTTAAGCACCTTCTCTCCCTGTTTCCAGTTGACAGTTTCTAAAGACTCTCCCTTTCTTTACACCTCCTCATGTCCTGATTCATCATGATCACACAAGATCTCTCTCCTACTACTCAGGCAAGAGAAAGAGAGGAAGAGAGGGTGCAGGGAGGAAGGCAGAGAGAGAGAGAGTTTTTAAACCCTGCTAGTCCTTGAACAGTTCCTCTCCCCATATCTGGCTGATCTCACCAATTCTTGAATTCAGGTATCTGATCTCAGACAACTTGCTTTCATAGTCATACCCTCCTTCAGTCTTTTGATTCTTCAACACGCTTCTTTTGCTTATAGTTTTTTTTGACACCTGGCACTTAGCCTGGCATAATGTTGAAGTGAATTAGGCAAACACTAGTTGTCATGGAGAGAAACTGACAGATTCAAGGTGTATTATGAAGGAAAAATTACAGGGATTTTATGTGCAATGAAGAATGCCAGAAAAATACACACACTTATATAAAACTTTATTTTGTATATAGATACAGAAATATGCATACATATATATTATTACACACAAAAAATAAATGGCAAGGAACTGGGGAAGTTTAAGGGTTGTTTTATAAGTCAGAAAATTCACAGAGAACCAGGAGAGGATATATGGGTTTGCAGCAAGGCAGATAAGTAAATGATGAGCTAAGTTTTGACCAAGTAAAATTTTAGGATTTATTATTTGTGTTATTTATTATATATTTCACCATAAATATCTAGTGAATAGCTGTCTGTATGGATCTAAATTAAAGAAAAGGAAACTGGATCATAATTCTGGTAGTTCTTCACATACAGGCATTAAGCACATCTATGAAATTAGTCTATATATCTAGTGAAAATGACATAAGAAACAAAGTAAGTTGATGGTGGAATTTCTATTCTTGCACTAGAGGTAGGAAGTGAACCTTGATTGAAGACCAAGGCAGAGTACTAAACCCTGGGGTAAGGAAAATGCAAAAGTGTAATGTCACAGAGGACATTGGGGAAAGATGTTAATTTAAAAAAGATACCCAGGAGATCATATAAAAGCTCAAGTAAAATTAAGAAGCGTTTACTGGGTCAACAAAAAGAGATCATCGACAAGTAACCAATGTTTTCCAATTTTTCAGGTCCTAATAAAATGTAAGCCAATTACTAAATCTTAGGATAAAGGGCTTTAAAATTACAGAGGAACAATTACAACTTGCTTACTGACTTTCAAACAGTCAAGTACAGTTTAGTAGTTTGGGGATGGGATGAGATACAAGCACTTGAGAAATTTCTGGGAGGAGAATAAGGAGAAATAATTAGTATAAGAATGAAACTGGGTGCGATTTGAAAGATGGGAAGGAAGTTATAATCTGAAGAGAGATTGTGAGGTAGATTTGAGTGTGTGGATGATTTCTTTGAGGTGTTCAGATGCTTGGTCTAGATTCCTAGTGGGAATTGGGTGAGAAAAAGTTCAGTAATCAGGAAGGTCTCAAGGCTTTCCTTACTCTGAATATGAGGAGAAATAATGTATTCTGAGGGATGGATTAGGGGGAATAGTTTGTTGTATGAGAGAAAGAAACATTTGAGATTTCCAGTTTAAGACTGGAAGGAGGGTGTCTAGGAAAACATGACAGATTTGCGAGGCATTATGAGTACTCAGTGGATGTGGAAGCCATAAACTGAAATTGAGCCAAAATGTGAGACTATTTTTTTTTTAATCAAACTTCGGAAGCACTGATGTAGAGTCAAGAAAGCAAATGGCAAAATAGATTCAAGATTGGGGTTTGCCAGGCACTATAACAAATAGCAAAAGGACTGCTGACCATAGAGAGGCAAATTAAAGGACAGGGAACTAGAAAATTCACATTTTTAGACAAGATCGGGTGCATTCAGGGTGGTATGACCATAGACAAAAGTTCACATTTTCAAAAGAATAATTGAGAATTGAAAAACATGGAGAATTAAGAATTGAGGGACATGGAGACAAGGAAATTCACATCTTGAATAAGATGCCCATATAGTAAGTTAATCGACAAAGATGGGTATTTTCCAATAATTTCTTATGAAATTTATAAAACTAATATTAAATTAATTAAACTTGCAACAATTAGCCATATTTGAAATACCACATGATTGCAGAAAAGTGGTGGAATATTATATGGAAATGAAAATTGTCATAATGTCAGTTATTATACATAAATATATTTTAGGCAGTTATAAATTTAACACTTTTCCTACAGAAGCACATGTATTATAAATAAGAAGGAATAGATCTTTAAAAAAATCACAAGATGATAACTCTTGAAAGTCAGCAAACAATCTGTAATTGTTCCTATGTAGCTTTAAAGTTTTTTATCCTAAGATTTAGCCATTAGTATGCATTTTATTATGACATGGAAATTTGGACAAACATTGGTTATATATAGTACTTGAAAATAAATATATTGACAATATTAAGATATATAATATAATAGCAACCTACCCTGAAGCATTTTCACTAATGTCAAAATTATGCATATTTCAGGTTAGAAGCAAGTGGTTTCTGGAAATAACACATGAGATAGGAATAAATTGCGATGTCCTCTAGAGAGTCTGTATAAATACTACTATTAAATATCTTGCTACTTGTAGAATATAGAAATATTACTTGGAGTGTGTAACTATTCATTCTATAATGCATTTTAAAGGATAGTCAGAAAAATATTATCAACAATTGCTTAAATTTCATAGCATCACCAGGGTAAGTCACTGGTGATGGACAATATTTTAGTGGACAATATTTTACTGTTCCACTTAAATTTCCTGCATATTAAAGAAAATGTTGCTTTTCATACATTTAGAATGTCAGTTGGATTAAAATGTGAATATGTGACTTGTTCTTCATTCAACTGATGAATGTAAATCTAACTAAATTCTATTTTACTTTACAGTTTTAGTTGATACCACTTAGAATTCCATGATTAAAAACAGGTTCCGTTCATATGGCATAACTTTATTTCATAAAAAACTTAGTGATTCTGGTGTTGAACTCCTGGAAGGTCAATTAAAGCCCTATAAATATGGCCATTTTTCCCCAGAAACTATCTTTGAACACTTTTGAAAAATAAAATAAAGAGTAGATGTAGGGCAAATGCCACTGTGGAAGTATTATTTCATGAGTGGTGCTGAAAAATCTTCTACTTTCCCTGAATATCTCCAGTTCTCCTATGATTTGTCTTCTGTTTCTGTTATCCACAATCTTCATCTTTGTGGCAAATTTTCTGGGTAACACAAGGAGAACAGCACATTGTCTTTTGGAACCTGCTGATAAAATACTACCAGGAAATAGGAGAACCTTATGTTTTATTTTGTACAGGGAAATGTATATAAAAATATGAATACTCTTTTTTCATCTTGGTTGTATGTGAAAAAGGAGAAAGTGATAGCAGGAGATAAAATATTTCTATTTCCCTATAGCAATATACTTGGGTAGGAAATTGTGAAGAAGATGACTTGGAAAATGAATCTAATTTATTGTATTTTAGTTTGCCTAGCATTGGCCCTGATCCTTTTGTAGACTGGGGGTAAATCATATAATCTTGGCAGAGGGGCAAAACTGGCTTATGTTTATGTAAATCTTAAGTTTACGAAGACATTTTTACACATACTCTCTATTGGACTACATGGTAAACTATTGAATATAAATACCTTTAGTTCAGACTAAGTGACTTACCCATGTCTTAAGGACAGTATGAACAATTGAACTCAGATTTTGTGATCTTAGAACTCTCGTATTACTACTTGATAATATCCTCCAAAATGAATCTTATTAAATAGTTCAATTGTTAAAAAAAATCAATGTTAATTTTGTTTTAATGTCCCTTCCCACTTTTATTTCTTCTCCTTTCAATTTTCTAAGGCTTTTGTATGCTGAGATTGTCAAGATATTTTTGTAAAAGCTTACCTAAAGTTTAAGGGGAGGGGAGAAAGGAGGATGGAGGAGAAGGATCAGGACAAAGAAAGAATTTTTGAGTGAAACACTTAGAAATTCATAAGACTACATCTTCAGTGACACATAGGTTTGTTAATTTTTATCTTAAATAAAAGTTTTCTAGGGTGTAAAACCCATGTTTTATTCTTGGCTTTGTCGCTGAGTCATTCTTTGCCCTTGGACACTTCACTTAACACGTTGTAACCTAGTAAGATTTTCCTTTTTTCAAAGCTAGACTGTGTTTGGAAAGAGAAATTTTTAGTTTTCTTTGTTGTGCTGTTCTCTGTTTTCTAAAAGTACTTGAGATCCTGGGTGTCCTGCTGTGACTTGTTCAAGAATAATTTGTAAGAAAAAAAATAAGATTGAAAGGATTCTAGTCTTAGTGTGAGAATCTCTTCAGAGGGTAACTTTGAAGTTGAAATATAGATAACTTTTCATTTCTTATTCTATTACCTTACACTGGATCATCTCCAATTCTGGTAGCATACAAACCATTCATTCCCTCATGTCCCCATGAGGCTGTAACCCTGACTTAGCATGCAGCAAACACAGTTTGACTATCACGTTTTAATGTGATGATTATTTCATTAATGGTAACAGAAATAAATTTTAGTTTTCATTTTTACGGTTCTAAAATAATATAGAATCATTTATCTTCTTACTTATACTCTATGTTCCTGACTAGTTCTTTTGTCTTAACTCTGATCTCTAAGCACAGATGCTTAGAAAATAGATATTCACAGTGATGAAAATTAACATCAAAAAAGTGAACATTAAATTATATTTTCCTAAAGCTCCTTTTTAACTCCATGTGAATCTTGCAACACAGTCATGCATTTTGTTAATTCTTGATTTTGATACAAAATTTTTAAATATTCAAGTATCTGATAGCAATTTTATTTTCTGGAATACAAAAATGATTCATTAGTACATTGGGTAGATTAGACTTCAGATATTTGTAGGTTAAATTTACAATTCCAGTGAAGGTTTTTGTTTTCATTTCATATAGATGAATGTTTCAGGTGATATTTTGAGTGATGTCTGTATGCTAGGCATATTTTAAATGATTTAAGTATTCTGGAAATCAATTTCTGCTCTTAAAATACTAATAATCTAGTTGAAGAAACGTTGCATTTACATTAACTATCAGTGGGTGTTGAAAGCAATATTCATATAAGGTCTGTCACAAAATACTATCTGATTAACTGTCAAATGAATGGTATAAATAGGTAATAAAACATCACCATGTGAGCTGAGAAGTAGAGAAAAGCTAGCTAGAGACTATGGGGCTTAACCTACATCTTGGGGAACTCTAAGAATATATTTTAGGAAGCTAGAAATAGGGAAAGTCAAGGAGGCATATGAATGAAAATAAAGGTAGAAAAGTGTGCACCATAGACCAGTTTAAGGACAAAACACTTTCTAGGAAGAAGAGAAAATAACCAGCTGAGATAAATTAAGGAAATAGAAGAGATTCGAAATAAGGACGAGAGAGTACTGAAGAAGAGAAATTCTATGGTGAAACTATTGTTTGTGGAGAAAAGATAATTCCAGAACATATTATATAGAGATATATAGATAGACATAAGGTAATGAGAGAGTTTTCTTGTGTTGGGCTCAAAAGGAACATCTATAACTATGTGTGTGTCTTTACATGTGACCTGGAAAACTATATTTATCTCTATATAACTATATACATATATCATTAACTAGGGACACTATATTCAGAGAGTTCCATGGCTTTGTGCAAAACTGCAACACCTGTTAAACATTTACAATCAACACAGAAACCACCTGGCTGTGCAGATATGAAGGTGATGTGTGTGTATTAAGCAAGAAGTGGGAGGGGAAAAACTCCTGCTGCAGTCTGGTACAGGTTGGCAGGGCTGCAGTCTGGTACAGATGGCAGGGCTGCAAGCTTAACCAGGGTACCAGCCAGGGGAGAATTGAATTACATGGTGTTGGCCACCAGATGTAAGATGTGAGAAATGAACTGATGAGAAGAGATTGCCCAGCCTCATCTGGGGGTCAGAGGGAAGTATGGACCATGAGACACCTTATTAACAAAAGAAAGGGGTATTTATAGGGACACAGGGTGAAGGCCTGTTGAATTCCAAAGATAAACAAACCTGAGAGATAATTAACATTTTAAAGCCTAAGAGTAATTGAGGAAGGGGGATTGTAGGCAGGTGGTTGCTATCTCTGATTAGGAAAGCCAACAGCACCAGCACCGGTGCGGTCTCAGAAGGTCATTTTAGTAAATTATCCCAAGTTTTTAAGGGATGGTTAACGAGAGAGCAGTTTTCCTTATCTCGTCTGGAATGACCTTGGAATAACACTCTCCTGAGGATAAACACATTCGGAGAGTTGGAGTACTCCCCATAGTTAAGTGTGTCCCAGGTAAAAAGAACTAACACAGTATGTCAGACTATACTCTTCCCCAATGTCAAGTTCACTGGCAGAACACAGACAACAGAGTCTTTTGGTCTGAACCCCAGAAAATAAGGACATTGTTTGTGCCACAGACATGATTCAGGCTTCCTATGCACAGCACTTTCACACACACAATTGGATACACCAAGTACTTTTTCCACTCTGTGACTCTACAGTTGTGAATAGAGGTTACAGTGCCTACAGAAGCTTAAAAGGCAAAAACGATACATAAAACCAGAGTGTCACCTGGAAAAGTAACAGGAGTTCATACCACTAAATTGAACTGCTGCATATACTTAAAAAAAAAACAAAAAACACAAAAAGCAAGAGGACTCCAAAGAAGCAAAATGGGCAGACAAACTATATCATGCATGGAAACTTAATGACTTAAGGGAATATGATATCACAAGGAGAGAAAAACTCTCCAAAATCTAAGCACAAAGACATAAAAGATTTTATCTTCCTATGTAATAGTTAATATTTTTTATAGTCAAGAAAATGAAAAAGATATAAGTAAACACAGAAAGGCAAGCCAAAATAATACAAATCAGAAAGGCTAAAGTAAAAGAAACACACATTTCAGATAAACAAATGAATTATCTGGGAAAGAAAATTAGTGGACAGAAACTAGAAATAGAACCTTTGAATAAGATAAGAGATTCAAGATATAACAAGCTTTTAGATGAGATAAAAATTCTAAAGAGAACTATGGATTGAGTCATGACCTCAAGATAGCAATGCACAAAAGAAGCAGGTTAAAGAAGAGGGAGAAATATAAACTAAACAAAAAAGAAGAAATGCTCAGACATATTGACAATATATTTTTGAGATTTGGTTCCAAAGGTAGAGGAAACAAATCAGATGTAAATAAATTGGACTAAATTAAGTTAAAAAAGGCTCGGAATCATGAAGATATTATTAAAATGATAAGACATTCACCAAATGGAAAAAGATATCTGCATGCCATATATTTCATAAAGGACTAATATCCAGGGTCCACAAAGAACTCATAGAACTCAACAAGTAAGCAAGAACCTTATCAAAAAATGGACAGAAGAGCTAATAGTCACTTCACCAAAAAAGTTATACATATAATTAGCCAGCAAAAAATAAATGCTCACTATCACTTAGCATTAAAGAAATATAAATCAGAACCACCAGATATCACCTCATATTGCAAAAATAACATACTTCAAAAAAAGGCCATAAACAAGTATTGGTGAGTGTGAGTATATAGAGAAAAAGGAACCCTCAAACATTGCTGGTGGGAATAAAGATTGATCCAACACTTATGGAAAATAGTGGAAGGCTTCTAAAAATATTAA